>ML677335.1:26622270-26686180 GCA_007922305.1 Dermatemys mawii
GTGTGTGTGTGTGTGTGTGTGTGTGTGTGTGTGTGTGTGTGTGTGTGCGCGCGCACACACATCTGGTTCTGGGGCTGGGGGAACCCATCCCTGGGAGCCTAGGTCCTGCAGGATTGCTCCGTTGGGAGAGTATTTGCATAAGGGAGAAGTGGAGTCCCATATGAAAATACACGAGACACAAGCATCACATTGGTACAATTACAAAAACCCCTCTCCCCCCGATAAGCATAACCCTAATAAATAAGCATACCCCAAAGTAAGGGGCAAATCTGGTAATATGTCATATGTCTTTCTACATGTGATATTAAGACGAAAAATTAAATTATTATTTTGATTTCTGTAGGAAAAATGTAGGGAAAAGCAACCTTAGTCCATTTCTAATATTACTGAAATCACAGAATACAAAGAATGAAAATACAGGCCCATCTTAGCCTGTGATTGAAGTGTAATAACTCTAATTTCCACCTTAGTTTTCTGCTTTAGACATAATTTATCAAATTGGCAAAATAAAGTCTCATTTGCAACCCCTTGTAAAAATGACTAAAACCCAACACATTATTTATCAACCTAGTTAGAGACAAATGTAGTCTAAAAAGCCTGTAATTAAAAAAATCATTTGTACACTACAAGATAAATAAATATTCATATCAAAAGCTTTAAAACCTTGGAAGAATTTGATTAGAGTATTCATATTTGAAAAGGCCACTGTGAAGTAGCGCACCTTTGCGACTGTCAATCAGCAGTGTTTACTAAAACCTGAGTCAGAAGAAAGCAAAAATTCAACACAGCTTTTCCCTGAACAAGCCAAAACAAAGCACTTGAAAAAAATTTTCTCATTCACTCTTGACCATTATGGAGGCCAAACTGATTTCTGGCTGATCTCATCTCACATAATAAAAATGATGACATCCCTTTGGTTAGTCCAATCCGCAGATTTGGAGCATTTGTTTAAAAACTTAGTTGGAAACTTTGAAGACAACCTTTTTTCCTAGAAGTTTCTGTTTCAACAACTACTATTTTCCTCTTGTTAATCTGTTAATAAATGTTTCATTACCTTTTTAAAGACTTTTATATTTATACTCTCTCAAAATACCTACTGTTTATATAAACACAGATTAAATGGAAATATTCTAAAGACTCATGGAAGCATTAACTACTCCTGTCTATCAAGTGGTGTTAATTGTGGCCAGTTTGAAATGGTCCAATTTACATCTAGTCTTGCAAAGATTTAACACTGTGACAAGTCTCATGAAAAGTCAATGGGGTTATTCATTGTAGTAAGCAGAGTATATGGTAGTAAGTAAACGACTGAAGGATTGAGACATCCCTGATGTAGTTCAGTGGATGTGATTTTAATATTGATGTTCTGAATTTAAACTATAGTCCAAAACTTCATTCTCTCAGGACACCAAAACCCTGAGTTAATTCACAGTTAGTATACTGAAACCAGATGCTCGAAATAGTGAGTGTCCTAGGCCTTATGCACCCAAGAGATTTGTATCAGTTTAACCAAATCAGTTTAGAAACTGATTTTGTTAAATCAGAACAACCCCTTTGTCTTGGGCCTTTTAGTATGGAATAAGAGTGCCTTATATCAATTTATCTTAAATCAATAACAACTGAGGCTCTGGTTTCCCCTGTTGTATTCTAATGAAACTTACCACCCATATAAACAAGATACTGTACTCTGAATGAAGAGGGAGTGCTACAGCAGTACCATGCAATTGATACAGCCATTCAAACGTTAAGTATTATAAAGTCCACTGCATACTTCTAAACACACCAATCCTGGAAAAGTTATGGAATAAACTAGTAGAAATAACCAGATATTATATCAAAACACCATCTGCCTGCTTTTAGCATGATTATGCAATACTATATGTAAAATAGCCATTAATGTAACCCTAAACAAATCTTGTAAATCAATAAAAGCAGTCAGGCACAGCTTTAATTCACCCCCCATAAAGTCTGACTCTCAGAGGAATAAGTGATTGCATACAGTATAATTGTGAACTGGGTTGTGCCATTTAGCTACAGCATTTAGCAGGGTATGGTGTGCAGCTGCACTGGCCCTAAGGAAGCTCAGGAAAGGATTGGGACTGTGTGTGTCTGTCTCTCTCTCCTGTTGCCTTCTCAGACCTCTTCAAGTGCCAGGGACAATCTCATTTGGAAGACCCCGGCTTCCAATTTTATCTATAACCATTGAAATGTAATTTTTGTTTTCTTTTTGTCTTCTCTTCATAGATCTTAAGGACAAAACATACCATTATGATGATCTAGTCTGACCTGCTGCATAACACAAGATATAGAACTTCACCAAGTCAATGCTTGCATCAAGCCCATAACTTTGGGCTGAGCTAAAGTGCAAGGATTTGTTAGAAAGACATCATATCTTGATTCAAAGGATGAAGAATTTATCACATCATTAGGAAGTTATTCCAGTGGTTGAGAACCCTCACCATTAAAAATGTGCACCTTATTTTCAGTCTGTTTTTGTCTAGCTTCATCTTCCAGCTATTAAATATTGTAGATCGTGGTCTGCTAGATTAAAGAGACCTCTACGGTCAGAAATCTTCTCCCTTGTAAGTACTTATAGACTGTGATCAAGTCATCCCCTGAACTTTTTGTTGGATAAACTAAATAGATGGAGCTTCTTTTCTCTCTCACCAGAAGACAGGTTTCCTAGGCTTCAAATCTTTCTTAGCATTCAAAATTACAACTTTTTGTTCTTTCATATAGATCGCTTTTTAAAGCAATATTTCCATCTCTTATGATATAAGAAACTTTGCATTAACATGTGGTTCATCCACATAAGTGTTAGCAAGACTATGTGTATTCACTGTATCTAAAGGCTATGTGTATTCACTGTATCTAAATATGTGTATTTAGACTATGTGTATTCACTGTATCTAAATATATTGTTGCCCCTCTGCTGAGCGGTAGCATATCTCTGGGGCATTACAGGTCAGCTTCCCAGTGAAGAACACAGTGATACAGAGTGAGTATAATTCTAAATGTAACTTGTTTTATTTACACATATACACCAGTCCTGGAACAGAGATAATCACAAACAGCATGCAGACAATCTTCTTTCAAGAATCTTAGCCCAACACCACTGCTCCATTCTCATGCAAGTCTGTCTCAAGAGTTGCTCACAGAGTTCCCTTTTCCCAAAAGCTTGCATAACCAAAACTGGTAATAGCACAGAATATTGCTGCAAGACAAAACATTTGCTCAGCATGAATAAAAACTCAAAAGACTATGTGTAATGCTGCCACTTAGTGACACCTGCCATAATAATAAAATTTATTTTGACAGGATGTTACCGATACTCCTCTCTCCCTCCTGCCCACCCCCATGCCAAGCCTGTTAATTAATATGATGTCTGATAAACTCACATTTTCTGATTTGGTAAAAGGGATTTAGTACGCATAATGCTGTTTTGGGCAAAGCTGAAACTTGGATAGAGTTTGACCTATGATGGGCTGTTTGTTAAATTTAAAAGTGTCTTTCATTCCATAGGATCCCAAAAAACATTCAGTCCCACTCCTGATGAAGCCCCAAGCTTTGGCAAGCATGAGCCACAAGGCTGAAGTCCCAAGACTCCTCTTCCTATTGGGCAGAAGCTCCTATCTCAGCATCCTGTTGCAAGGCAGAGGTTCTGTGCCCCTGCCCCCCGTCCCAGTCTGGTAGGTGCAGAAAGGGAGGTGGGCTCCACAAGGTGCACTTTAACGGTAAAATAGCCTCAAGCAGCTCACAAGCCAGGGTTTGGCCACCCTGCACTATGTGGTTGCTAGGCCACCTCTTGGAGTACCCTACCTACCAGCTGGCCAGAATTGTTTTGCCATGACTGTATTTCAAAAGAAATTTGTTTTTTCAACTAAATGAAACTGTTCACAAGAAATATCTGTTTTAATGTAACATTTTGACTTTTTGTCAAAAAACAAGCATCCAAAAACTAATGTGTTTCATTTGGAAATACCATTGAAGTGTCTCATGACAGCTGTGATTTGGATTCCTCATGCTCCATTCTCCATATCCATTATGGAGTATATCTCCCAAGATGCTGCTTGGCCATAATGCACCATAACTGTTCTGCAACAGGAGAGACTGTGGTACATCGTGTGTGATGCAGTTTAGCCAGGGAGCTCAGTCCATAGAGAAGAATGGGACCAACAGGAACCTGAACTACAACTCCCATGAGACACTGTGAAAATTCCAAATGGGAATTTTCAGTTTTCCATGTTCTGCTGAAAAGTCCAGAATTTTAGCATAACTCCTGCGCACGTACACACACCCACACACCCGCCACCCTATTTTCTGACCAGTTCTATGTGGTTCCTTTATTTTCTGCATACAACAAATTGAAACTTTTATGTACTCTTCCCTATGCACAGGGTTTGGCAGCCAGAATTATCAGAATTCAGAGAAGATTGTGAAAGGAGACATCCACTGTGTGCTTTCCCATGAAGCATTTACTCATTCTTTCTTGTTTTGTTGTTGTCTTAACATAAATTAAAGTTATTCTAACATGTTATCTTTTTAATATCTTTGAACATGGGAGTAACATAAGAATTCTGGTAATGAGGATGACATTTCAAAAAACCCAAAGTGGTGTGAAAGAGTGAAAAAAAAAGATGGTTTCTGGTAAAAATAAAAATTAGAAGAGGTAAAATGGCTATTAACAAGGATATGAAGGGTTCTGATTTGATAAAGATAGGGGAGTATACGAAATGTATGGCAAAAGGCTGTTGAGGAAACAAAATCAAAAGAGAGTTGTCCTAATGTATTGATGAATTTCAATTCAGAGCTTTCAAGCAGTTAGTCTAAACACATTTCTAACAGAGATATGAAAGCAATACAAGAGAGTGCACACACATGAAAAGATGGAAGAGTAAATCCCATAATATTTAGTTCTTGATCACTATCAAAAGCTGAGAGGAATTACTTTTAAGTAGAAATAGAATGGGCGTATTTACATTTCATATGTACTGGTTTGTGAGCAATATTCACCATGATCAGCAATCACAACACCCCTCCCACTTTAAATGCACTGGACCAGAATCATCTTTGACTTGCAGTCTCTGTACTCCTTTACACCTGTACAAAGTAGGTGTAATCTGCTCCCCAGTCAAACTCCTCTATTTTCTCATGTTGGTAGTAGCACATGTAAATGACTACACAAAGTATAAGGCAGGGAAGAAAGAGTCCCCCTACACCACCCTTTCATAGTTACATATACCTCAGCAACAAATACAGACCCTGAAGACAGATTACTAACCTCAGTTACACTGATGGAAATCTGAAGTAATTCCATTGTCACCATTGGAGTCATTCCAGATTTACTATGAGCAAAATCAAATCATAATATGGCCTTTCGAGCTCAAAATCAGCTCAAACACAACCAAAGCTCCTACAACCAATGAGCATATTTCTAGAAGTGGGTGGATTAGATTTTTTTAAAAATGTAACAAATCAATGACATATCTATGCATTAAAGTTTGAAAATGAATTGATAACATATAGATCCTGGACTAACGTCTATATTTGAGGGAAAAACAGCTTTTAATAATATATAATGAATAATAAATAATGCTTATCACTTACATAGTTAGACTGTCTTCCAACATGAATTAATTCCTTAAAATTGATACATCTCCTATAATCCATTCTGAGAGTCAGACTAGTGATCTGCTTTAACCAATATCAGTTCATTTAGTCAGAAAAGGTATAGTATGCAGTTTTTCGGATGTATTATATGAAAGTCAAGGAGGATATGAACAATTCATCTGTGAAATTTTTAGGCTATCATCCTTAGAATAATTCAACTGGCCACTGGATTTTTTCATAGAGTGTTTGAACTTTTAATTAAAAAGATTCCCCACTATTAAAGGAAACTTTTTAGATGTACTGTAATATTTAGTAGAAAATTGACACAGTCCTAAATGAAATAATACAGGAACAAGCTTGAAGGAACAGAAATGGACACCGCGTAGACAGCGGTGTCCAATAGAAATTTGATGCTAGCCACACTTGTGGTTTTGAATTTTTCTTATTTGCCACATTATAAAAATAGATTAAAGATGTACTACAAATGACATTTCAGATTATTTTATTAATAACAAAATAAGTAGACATTACAAAAAATAGGCACTACTAACACAAAATTACTTCATCGTGACACTTTTCATCCATAATACTTGATCTGTACTTGGATTTTATAAAATTTATTGCAGAAAAAGTGGATTCACAGATTCACACAATGCTCATGCATTAGACACAATTCAATAGCCTATTAGTTACATGTGGCTAGTGGCGAACATATTGGACACTGCTAGCATAGAGTCAAGCACAAGGGTTTATTATGCACCGTGCTGTCAAAGTGTCACTTTTCTTATTAGGCTCAGAGAGACTGCCAAACAATTGATTACAATAGATTATTTAGGGTGCTCATGGATGGAGGGAAGCAATGGAGTGGGAGGTCTCGAGCGCCTTGACAGATGCCAGCAGCAAGACAAGATTAGCACAATAAACCAATAGTCTAAAAGATTACATAATGGCTCCACCCATGGCTCAGGTTAACATGTTACTAATACACAGGTGATTTCCCTCAAACTATTCCTATTACAATGTGCAGGTTAAATCCTAATTTTGGGGTCCATAGGAATGAGGTAGCTCTTCTAGTTATCCAACAAGTATATTCTAGGGGTTTAAAGCAAAGAGACATTGAAAAGTACCCAGCAATAGAAATTGTTTTTAGGGTTCACCACTGTGTTTGAGAACTAGTGTTGGCATCTGTGAAGGAGGATACATCTGTGAAGGGGAGGATGTCATATCTTATACTGACATGTTGGGCCTCTCCCTGAACACTAGTAGGCATTTGGGAAATGTGTTTGCTATTTCCTTCCTGCACTGGAGAGTAAATTTTGAGACTCTTCTCAGTGCTTTGTGAGCTTGTAATTCATGATAAGAACAAGCAATCACTGCTCCCCAATTATTTTTTCTTGTATTAATGTTGAAATCCTGGAACCAGCCTTGCAAAATTGCAATGAAAGTTTACCAACCCAGACAGAAAACTATTTATTTGTCCTTTGCTTTCTTAACTGAAGATAATGAAAATGCAAATTATATTTTACTCACCCTGGCCAAGAGGAATTTTAGAACACTGCTAATCAACTAAAACCTGCCATACGGAGAGCTGCCACTCAAACAACTAGCAGTCTCCTATGTCCCACATTCTTTTGTGACACACTGGTTTTATTCTAAAGCTTCCTGATCTAAGATGACAGGTTTCTGTTAAACAGTTGTGTTCATCCTACATCACTTATAACTCATATTTTCCATGCTTCATAATACAGAAAGTGACACCATACTTCTACCAACATCTTCTTTCTGAGATGTAATGGACACATCTTAAAAGACTTAGAAGCGCTTTTTAGAAATTCAATATTTATCTGAACCCTATCTAGAACTCTTTAGTCAGAATTCTCTCTCTATCCTATCAAGCCAGATGAGCCTTTGTCCCCCAACCACATCAGTTTGGCACAAGTCTCCTCTTCCTCCCAACAGAACCTCCACCTATCCCAAATAAATAAATTCCAAATCCGTTATCCACTTCCGCTTCCACCAGACTTACTTCTAAACATTTTCCTTATTGTCACTGGAATTCAATTCTACCTTCTTTTTATAAATGTGGCCAAGCAGGTCTGTTGGCTTCTTTTCTAGGTTCCACTGTGTTGTACATTATTCCTGCCCCAAAGAGCTCTCAATCCAAAGGGCAGAAAGAGAGAATAATAATAAAAATCACTAGAGAACAAATATAGACCATGTGCAATGTTTTCAAGATCAGGATGTTTGATTTTACACAGAGTAAATTATGATCGTCTAGGTAGCAGATGAATGGCAGTGGCCCATAATAGGATGATTTTTCTCATCTTGATTTTGTTAAACATCATGATTTATCATTGGAAACAAGATTTTCCTGATTATACATTATTTTTTTAAACTTTTCATCTTTACACTTCTGTGCTGTGAGAGCAGATGGCAAATCGCATGTAAAATAAAATAAATTCAGAAAATGAATAGGAAAAAATGTGTCATCTCCTTTAGAAATGGAAAATCGTAATTAGCCTTCCAAACTGTGAATCATAATACCTCTTAATATGTAAGACAGTCAGCCAAATCTCAGAATAAATTGGGTATCTACTGGGAATTACAGAAAAAGAAAAGGAAATCCCAAACAGCTACAGCATAATTCACTTCTTGTTTCTTTTGGTCTGTGCCGCTGCAGACAAATACCCATGAAGAACAGCCGCATAATATTGGTTCAAAAATTCTGTGACAATCAAAGTCTGTCGCATGGTTGGGGGGAAAGCTGTATATTCTGCCCATTCTATTGGTAATTGGGATCATGAAACTAGGGGGAGGCGACATATGGAGTTGTTGAGGTAACAGTTCCATTTCCTCCTTTTCAGTCATCCAGGGAAGTCATTCTACATGACTAAAGGAGTGTGGCTCTACAGCCAGATGAAAAGGATAAGAAGAGGGCCTACCTATCTTACTCCACCAAAATGGTGATGGAAGAAGACAATGCCTCAGCAGATCTCCAGTGGCAAACTCCCTACCAGGATTGTGTGTGCAAGGAGGTCTTTTCCTTAGTAGATTCAGAATTAGAATTTTACCATGTTTCCCCTGACACAAACAGAACAGGCAACATTCTGTCTCTTCACCATCAGGCTGCTCTGTGGAAAGGTTATTTTAAACAATAGGGCGTTAGGAAATAATAATGAATGCCTGCGTTCTTGCAGAGAGAAGGGTATAATGTAAAAGCGTGCCAGACCCAGCGTGTGTATTTTTAGCATGCAGAAGACAAATAATTTACACAGGTGAGGCTCCTCTCTCCCTTACCAAAAATCCAATCTATTCCTGAGAAGTTCTGCAACCCTGTGCTGCACAGCTGCATTTTAAAACTTGTCTTTGTGCAGTGGGCCACCAACAATTCCTCTGGATAGACCACCCCACTGGTCAACCAACATTTGCAGCAATCTTGAATTTGGGTGTTCCAAAAGAAGACCCTGAACAGCTCCCACTAACAAATGTGAAAGGCATGAAAAGTCATTACCAGGAGGATTAATTCTTGACATTAACTATACTTCACGTCATATTAAGTCTACTGCAAAAAAGCCAATGCCCCAATACAGTCAATTGTAAAAATCAAGACAATTAGTGATGCCCAAGCTGTGGGGCATGTCTAATTGCTGAATCAGTAGCATTTTCCCATACTAAGTTGAGCTGTGGTAAATGTTACTCTGACAGAAGAGCTGATCATCATCGGCACCTGGACCAAAAGTATCTATTGCACTGAATAAACTTGTATGAGTGTAAATTGCTTTGTTCTGCTACTGGTATTTAGTCAATTAGTTTAGTGTGTGAGTTTATGTAATGTACAGAGATGGAGAATGAATTTTTCTTCAGTAAATTCTTTACACACAAGAGTTTAAATTCACCCAGACTAATGATATCTTCTTCCTTAATTTTATTATATTTTATTGAAGAAAACTTCAAATATTTGAAGGGCCAGCTGAATGAATTATTAAGTCCAGTTGAACTTTCATTTACCAATTATTGCCTACATTTGAGAGAGTGGATTTTTATAATGGAATTGGATGTAATGAAATTCATAAAATGAGGAACTGAAATGAATAAAATTGATTTTTCTTCTAAAAATATATTTTCCCTTGACATCTCTCTGACTTTTTTCACTCTTTAGTAGGATCACCAAGTTCCCTGTTCAAAACGTACCTGGCATCTACAAAGTAAAAATTGATTTTCCACTGGCCACCACAGTGCAAAAGCAGAGGTGACATGTTTATTGAACTATCTCCCTAGTTACTGTTTAATATATTTGTATATATGCACATTTTCAAATGATTAAAGTGATACATATTATGGAAAGATCTACATTATCACTTATGTATTGATTGTTTTCTGTATATTATACACTTCCCAGGAGTATTTTACTGTTTATAAGGGCTGTGTATTAAGGCTGTTTGTCTAGTGGTTAGACTAGGTTTCAGAATTACTGGAATCCATCCTCAATATTCTAACTAAATGTATGAAATTGGGCAAGTCACAGAGACTTTGTGTGTCTCAGTATAAAACAACACCACCAACATATCACTCAATTGGTTTGTGAAATTTATGTAATTAACATTGATAAAGTGTTTTGAGATTCTCAGATGAAAAGTGCAGCATAACTATGATCATTATTTTTAAACGTTATTTGTTCTGGTGTTTTGTTTTTTTTACTCAAATATATCTAAATAAATAAGAAGTAGAATGTCTGTGTGTGTGACTTATTTTTATATAAGAGAGAAACCTGAATTGGAAAGTTTTTCTAAAGCTAGGTAGTGGAATTGTTAAGATAACTGGGGCATCTTTAGTGTTCCCTACCTAAAGTCAAGTAAAATGAAAAAAATGCACCTACTGATAAGTTAAAAAAATGCACATTCTTCTAGCTCACTTCACAGTAAAAAGAGCTTTTAATCAATACAGAATTCTTTGAAATATAAAAAATAGCAAGAAAAGGTGAACTGATGTATAATTTATTTCCATTTTCAAAAATCCTAAGACACTAGTCCTCACAAGATAATACAAAGTCTGTAACGAGGGAAGAACTAGTGAAACAATGCCTTCACAATGGACAAGAGAGCAAAAGGTGAGCAACAGAGAGAAGGGATTTTTAGTTAGATAGTTTATAAGTCTCTGTTTTGTATTTTTGTTTTAATTTAGATCCACTTAATGTCAATAACTACTGAACATTTGGAAGAAATTTCCTCTTTGTTAAAAAATGAGCATTTTCACCCCTACACTGACAGTGGGAGAGATAACACAGCCCCTTTGACATTCAGGAAGCCCTCCCCTAGGGAAAACTAGAACTGGGAACAGATGCAGTTCTTTCAAAATCCTTGGCACATCTGTAAGAATGTGTGTGTGAGCAAAGGACATAGGATTTGGGGCGCTTCTTACTCAGGCAAAATTCCCAGTGAATCTACTAGAAGTTTTGCAGGAGTAAGGACTGCAGAAATAGAGTCATGATTTATCTACATGAAGTATTGATTGATTTAGAATGATTTTATGCAGAGGGCATGGACTGGAAGTTGATGATTTTGAACAATGAACTAGTGAAGATAAGGGATGGATAATAAAATAATGTGTTTGTCTAACCTGTTGTCCCCACAGCAGAATCATGTTTGGTATTTTTGCCAAGGAAGGGAGCAGTGGCTGGTGATGACGACTTAAGGAGGACAAGATGAAGGATAATAGGTTGCAATATAAATGGGATAGAAAATAACACAGAAAATATCGAAGTGGCCTTGTACAAATGATTCTGTCAGTGCTCTAAATATAGTCTCTAGTTTACTTTATTGCATTACTGCATTCTCAGAAGCACATTGCTGAATGCAGAAAAGAGCTACTACAGTAGGAGATTTCTGAGGGCTTGTCAAATAAAGGACTAAAAATGATTTGGAGTGTTTATTTTAGAGACTAAACAACAGGTGACATTGTAGAGATGTGCAATATCAAGTGGTTTACTAGTTAACTAATGACTATTCTATTTCACTCTGTCCTATATTTTAAGGACAAGGGACCTCCAAGGTGCAATGTACACCTTCCCTCTTTATCTTTACCCTTGGTGCTTCATATAAGGTTTCATAAAAGAGTTTAGGATAGTGGGGATTTCTATATTAATCCTTAAACAGCACTTTCCTTTGGTCAGGGGTCTCAGCCTTAGAGGACCATCATGGAATTTCATCAGCAAATATAAGAAGCTTTTATTCTGGTTGAATTAGAGAGCGTGGAACCTACTGGGAGAGAGTTAATTGGGGTTCAATATGGGGAGTGATGGCTGACTAGTGAAATACTGGAGAAGGGGAAGGGTTTGCTTTGGCTGAGGGTAGGGTAAGACAATGATTGGTGTTGCAGAAGCATGGATAAGGGTTAGAGAAAAGGAGACATATCAAAACAGTTAAATATAAAAACTATTAAAGGATTAAGCAATTATTCAAATCATTTGAAGTTCATTTGTCACGAGAAGCTTAGCATAAAAAAAGTTTGGTGTTTGGCAGTCCCTATGTTGTTATATACCTTGGCTTCTACTTAAGGAAAAGAAAGCAGTGACTGAATATATATACTGCCTAATACTATTTCTGTTTTAGGTGGTGCTCTGATTGCGATGTCTAATGCGATGTCTGTGTAAAGACTTGAGCAATCTGAGGCAACAACCCACATAATCCATAGTCAGTCTGTCTCAATCAAATCTGCTAATGTTTCTGAGGTTGTAAGGAAGGAGACCTAATTATGGACAATTATGGACAATATCTAGAAGACTGACGTTTAATCCCTATTTTGCTTGTCTTCTGCAAACAAATGGAAATTATGCTCAGATGGGTTGCAAGCACTTTAGAGAACAGGATTAGAATTAACCCAATTAACATTAACAACAAGGGAAAAGAAACACAAGGCAGACTAGGGAAAGAACAGGTGAAACATATTTTAAGTTAGATGTAGTCAAGACATAGTCATAGAGTTTAAGGCCAGAAGGGCCCAACCAATATACTGAGCTCCTATATATCACAGGCCACCACACCACTCAGCACCTGCACAATAAATCCAACAACATAAATGAGATCAAAGTATCACAGCCCACAGGAGATTATACTATTATGTGCCAAAGCAGGGAATAGGAAGGACTGAGTGTTTTATGCTTCGTTTGTCTGGATCTACTGCAATATAAGGTCTCACTTTGACACAAGGGGCAAACAGGACTGAGAGAATTACAGTTGTTACAGAATTAAATATGGTATTTAAATATGGAATTACAGTAATTACAGAATTAAATATGGTCTACACAACTGGTTTAAAAACCAGACTGAAAGAGTGGTTATCAAAGGTTTTCTGTCAAACTCAGAGGGCATATTGGGGTCCTGCAGAGGTGTTTCCTGAGTTTGGTACTATTCAGTATTTTTATTAATGACTTGGACAATGGAGTTGAAAGTACACTGCTAAAATGTGCAGATGATGCCAATCTGGGAGGGGTTGCAAGCACTCTAGGGAACACGATTAGAATTCAAAAAGACCTTGATACATTGGTGAATTAGTCTGACTTGTATCAACAAGATTACATTTCAATAAAGATAGGTTCAGAGGACAAAGCACAGCCACAAAATGAGGAATAACTGACTAGGCAGTAGTGCTGCTGAAAAAGTTATAGGGGAGAACAAACTATGTGAGCCAACAATGTGATACAGTTGCAAAAAGGCAAATATTCTGGGGTGTATTAACAGGAATGTCATGCATAAGACAAAGGAGGTAATTATTCTGTTCTACTTGACATAGATAAGGCCTCTGTTGGAGTGCTGGGTCCAGTTTTGGGCACCACACTAAATCCCTTAGCCCATCAAAGTCAGGTATTGTATAGCTCTGCTTCGCTCAGGTCATCTTGGGGGAGGGAGAGGGTCTCCTGCAAAAATCTTCAACTTGCTTCCGCTCTTGGGAGTGTTTTTATGCCCTGGGGTCTCTTGAGAGTGTCTCCTTCAAAGACCTTTGTTCCCTATGCTGGGCATACCAGTCTAGACCGATCTTTCGTGGCTTCTTCAGCTTCCCCAAAATACATTGGCTTCAAAGATACCATAATGGTTGTTCTCTTTCTTACTGGCTTTGCTTGTCTCACTGGGTTTCGCTTGTCTCTCTGGGTTTCGCAGCCCCTGCATTTTGTTCTGTGATTCTCCTTTTTCACAGCAGGACAGGGTTGAATTCAAGCCCCCCTCTTTTGGCAGACGGCCTGCGGCTTTGGGCTGGGCTGGCTGAAGTCAGTGTCTCATTTTGGGCCCAGCAGGAGCGTGGAATTAACCAGTTTTCTGCTCCCTACCCCCTGATCCCTCATGTTCTGCAAAAATATCTTTCATTCCACACTCACATCTTTAACCCTTTCCAGAAGACTTTGCAATGCCTGCAACAGTATTAGCAACATACAATACTGATCTCCTTCCCTAGGGGACTTGAGGGAGGAGGCCAGTAGAGTGTGACACTACTTCATACTGCATGAAGCAAAAAGTGCCACTGTGAACTGGGGAAGCAAGCCTATTAGATCATTTTTTCCAGTGGAGGCATCAGAAAGAGGCTGCTGGAAAAGAAGTTGAGATCCCAACTCTGTTAATTTTCTTGAACTCTGAAGAAGAGGACCCCACTGTTGAATATGACTAAAGCAGGCTAGTTGCAAGGGGAATTAATTCTCTGTAAATGAAGGGGGGAAAGGGGTGAGGGGACTTGTTTTTTCCCCCATCAGCTGTGGTCCAGAATATTGCTGGCATTGAGAAAGAGCCAAAAGCTTTCTAAAAGGGCTCAGTAACATAATCTGTTATTATCTTATGCACAGAGATGTAGAAATTATTATTTTATACATTGACCGAGAAATCCAGTAAGTACATCAGAACAGAAGTTTGGATGAAATCCACAATGTGAGTGGAATGGCGCAACTAAAATTTTCTCCTCTTTCAATATCCGTCGCTTCTGTAACCCTTGTCTTCTTTTTTGAGTCTGCCTGATTTTGTAAAAAAGACGTATGTCACCTGTACAGTATTTAGTCCAAAGAACTGAAAAGTATGGTACTCTTTGTACAAGTCAGCCAATGTTCAGTCTGCCAGGACAATGTTTGTCATTATGCTTTTGTCCATGGAATGCACTGCAGCTTTGCTAATTAAGTGTGACACCGAGTCATTTTCTTCTCTCAGTAAGTTCCCAAACTACAATGAGATACTGCCTGAACTGTCTCCATTTGTACTCCTATGAAGCCATGCTGCCTGCAATGCTCTCTTGCCTGTTTTAATACATTAAGCTGTCTGCCAACAACAGAGAATGAATAACAAGATTCAAAACATCTCTAATATGAGTGTAAGGCTCCTCTGTGTCATTGCTATTCATTTGATTGGATTACCTTGCACTTTTGTTCAGGCTAGAAAAAGGATTAGATTTTCACTATTCCATATTTTCTGCCAGAAAAAAATGTATATATTATTCATTTTGAAACCCAGATTAATTTAAACATTTTCTTTTTGATTAACTTTGGATGAGTAGAATAAAGGAAAGGCTGTACCAGCTACTGATGAACAAACTAGAAGATGGTACTTATGACTAATTTTTACATATAGCTTCAATCTTTCACTTGAGATGTATAGGCAAAATACTAACTTTAATTGGACAGGAAACCACTTTAGGTTGCCTTTGATCATCAAGAATGTGCACAATAGCAGTTTGGGTAACATACATACAACAGGAGCTGAATAAACTTCAGGAAGAAAATTTTAATGTGAAGACTGTTATGGGAGGAAGAACGTTCCCATCGAGAAAGACCTGAGAAAAAAACCCAGATTCCAACTAGCTATGCGTTGGGTAGAGTGGATTAATCCACTGTAAAATTGAATTATTTTTAATATTAACAACTTAAATAAGTGGACTTCTGAATTTCCACATGCAGATACAAGCCCAGAGAAGCAGTAACAAACATGATTTAGTGAGGCATTACATAGCTCATCCAGGTGAGCATAACCTGGCTAAAGAGGAAGAACTGGCAAGATAACACCCAGCAGAGTTTGAAGACTAAACAAATAATTATGTCAGCAGTGTGAGGGTTAGGAACCTCATTAAGAGGGCTGCTGGCAAAGCAGCACTCCTGAGAAATGTACAGGTCAGAATTCTAAACAACTGTAACCAGATGTTCAACTGGTGTAAATCTGCATGGTTCTGTTGATGTTGATAGCCCTACATGGATTTATATCAGCTGAAGATCAGGTCCCTACTTTCTGCATTCGATGCTGAAACTTACCCTTCGGGGGACAAATTCTACCTTATTTTTACATCTGTGCTTATAATATTCACACTTGTCATGTCTGAGGCTACTTATACATCTATCCAACAAAAACAATTCCACAGCAACAAGTCTCAGAGCTAGGGTGACCACCCATGCCAAATTGGGTGGAACAGTCCCGAAATACAGAGTTCAAGTCATGATCCCAGGCTGAGTAACTCTGGGACAACATTTGTCCTGGATTCTCTGCGGGAGTCTCCGGGGCGGTGCCAGCCTCTTCCTGGTGTGTATGTCGGGGGGGCAGGAGGGTGGGGTGAGCCCTCCCCCCATGAGACTCCACCCCTGCTCATCCATTCCCCGTGAGGTCCCATACCAAGGGCAGGAGGCAGCTTTCAGGCACCCTGTCACAAGGTATGTGGATGGTCCAGGGTTCCCCACAGCAGCCCAGGCTCCTTAGGCAGCTCTTACCACGGCCTGGCTAGGGGGCAGGGCTTCAGGGGGAAGAGAGGGAGCAGGGGGCAGGGTCATGGAGTGGTGTGGGTCACTTGCATGTGTTCCACTTTTGACTTTTGAAAACGTGGGCACCCTACTCAGACCCCAGTCAAATGACCTGGGTTTGCAGGGCTTCTGCTGCAGATCTAAAAATACAAGTGTAGATGTCTGAGCTTGGGCTGCAGCCTGGGCTCTAAAACTTGGTAAGAGGGGAGGGTCTCAGACCCCAGGTTCCAGCCTCAGCTCGAAGTCTACAGTACTATTTTTATCCCTGTAGAGTGAGCACCATGGGCCAAGTCACTTGTCTTTGGCTCAGAGACTTGCTACCCTGCTTTTTTGGGTTTTTTTTTTCTTGTTTTCTTGTTTTATTTTATTTGCTGTGTAAATATACTTCATGACCCCATTCTGGTTTGTATTAGTAAGATGCAGAAATCTTGTTGAACTCCGAACATTTTTTGCAAGATACTGTTCTGAAAGGGAAGATTCGGGGTCTGAGTCTCATTTACACTGTGGTCACACTACACCACTCTGGCAGTGAATGCCCACTTTAAGACTTCTTCGCACAGCCAGACCAATTTAAAGGGGCCCTAGTATGAATGAGACTCAGACCCATTTCATCCATTTCTGATATAGATTCTGCAGCCCTGGCTGCTAAGGCACACTGTTTTCACATTCTGCAGCTTGTATGTCAGGACAGTCTTGCATGAATATGGGACAGACGTTGGTTTCTCCACAGTAAAAAAGAGAAAACTTAATTTTCTGCTTCAGGAAACAGAATTGCTGGTGCAAAAGGTCATCAAATACCAGTTTCCTCTACAGTGTGGAAGCAGTGAGGGAGTGTCCACTAAAGGGAAACACTCTTCTGCAATTAGATCTTATTAACCAATGTTTAGTGGAGCACAAAAAACAAACCAGAAAAATATACAAGGCCAATTTAAGACACCTCCGAACATTGGTGGGAGAGAGAGAATGTCACAGGGCCAAATGGAGAACTGGGATTGAGGCCAGATACTTTTTTTATTTTACTTCTGTAATGTTAATGTTGTTGGGACATCAAACGTTAAGACATTCTTGGACTAAAGAGGAATGGACTCATTTAGAAGTGGAGATGGTTATTTTACCAATTTCAAGGAGAGTCAATTTTAAATGAATAATATTTAATATTTCTAAAATGACATGAGATAGATTAAGTGCTGTATCATGAACACAAATTCATAATTAGGAATGAAAATAATTGGATTAACTCATGATGCCTTTTCTTCATCTGAACACTCAGTAATAGAAACTGCACACAAGGGATTGAATTGCATTGTAATTATGACAAATTGTTAGAACTTGAAGGAGGTTTGGAAGGAGATTGGAGGTGGTGAGCTGAGGGCTTCAAGGCTCTTCCACCCCAAAAACTAACCACCTTAACTTGCTCCCTTCATCATCTTCTGAACATGGTACACCCCCACTATGTCCTTCCCCCACCCCTGGCACTAAGCCGGTTTGCTTTTTGATAGGCCAGTCAAACACCATTAGTTCTTGGAGCAGACTCTGTTGCCTGGACTGGTGAGTCTGCGAGCCTGTTCTCGCAAGGTGTAACTGTGGGCTGAAGTCCACTGTACTCCCAAGTCTGGGGTGGTCTTCTTAGCCTAGATGACTGGCCCCAAAGAGGCACTAGAATCCGATCTGCCATGTGTATTTTTAAACAGCTGGTAATTTTCTGGAGTTTTTTTCTTTTAATGATCCTTGAGCTGAAAATTTAGCAAATCAGATCTTATCTAGAAAGTAGATTGGGTTTAGCTGTCTCATATTTAAATACAGTTCAAATAAACAGGAACTAATTTGTTGGTCAAGACTTTTTTCTTGTGAACCCAAATACAATGCGCTTGTAGCTGACTAGTAATCAGGGCTTGCTGCATATTTAGTTCATTTCTGTGGACTGTGAAATCTTTTTCATTATCTGTATCAGTGTGTGCTGCTAGAAACTGACCAATACAGTATTGTTGTTGTTTCTTTATATTTATTGTATGTGACAAAATATGTTTCCACCTTAGCTTTGTCAAAAATCTGGAATATATTTTCTTCCTTATCTTCCACTTTTTTTCTTTTTGACAATTAATAGGTTGTAGATATTGTGCAGACCTTTTTTATGGCTTATTATTGGGTATATTAATGGGTTACCTGTTTTAAGTGATGTCATATTACTACTGAGAAAAATTCACTCATCACAACTTTACAAACTTCATGTTTGTGGATAGTATGCAACCTCCCCACCTCCCTAGCAACAAGGGAGCCAATAGAGCAAGACAGAATTTTTGGATGACTAATTTATTCACTCAAAAAGACAATAGAGGCTAACTGAATTTACCCTGAACGTGGATCAAATATGGTGAATAGTGTTGACCAAACTGGAAAATGAAAATATTTTAATGTTTTAAAAACAAAATTTCTCGTTTTCTATTTGAAATGTTTTGTTTCAATATTTAGATAGACTTTTTTTTTACAGTTTTAAAAAAGTAAACCACAACCCCCCTCTCCCCCCCCAAAAAAATGGAATGACAATTTTTGGGGGGGGTTGTGAGAAAAAATGAAAAAAATCCACTTTCAGTCAATCCAACATGATTTTGTTTTCCTGATTTTTTATTTCAGCCACCAAAACCAACCAACCAACCAACCAACCAACCCACACAATTATTTGCTCAGCTCTAGTAGCTAGGGGAGGGAATTGTGGCTTTAAAAGCCCTAAGTCTGGGTCTCAGATGACTCAGATGAAAGTATTTGGAGATATAACTCTACTGGCGGATGAAAGAGCATCTATTCTCAGCTTTAGGCAAAATTAATTAAATAAGTAACAATTGGGTGGTTATTAGCCCCATTCCTGCCACCATTGACTTTAATTGGATCATGTGCAGAACCCTAAAGCTACAAAATATTAGGTAACATGCAGAGTTCACCCCCAGCCTCCCACCCCCATCTGCAGGGCATCCTGGCGTGGCTGATTTATAGTGACCAAAGCAGAAAAGATTAAATTTGTCATTCTTCTCCCAATGGAATCAGTTCTTCTTTCTGTCTGTCTTTCAGCTGGAAATAAAGCACTTTCAATCTATAGATTTTAAATGACTATTTTATCATTAAATGATCTTTTTCTAAAAGCTTTAATCCTGATTCTTAATGTGTGGATATTGTACATCATTTTGTATTTGCACACTTAAATCAAAAAATGTAGGCAGTAATGTGCTGCTAATGAATTTTAACCAGAGGGTTTCTTCCCAGTTTCCCCATTCTCCCTTATATATGGATAAACCTTGTGTATAATGGGAATATGTACTCAAAGAGAGGCAGGGTGATGGACGGTGCAGTTCTCATTTGAACATATTTGCTTTCCCATATCCAGGTGGGCAGGCAGTACTCCTCAGAAAAACTTACATGAAGCTGCATTTCACTGGACAGGGTTTATATTCTGCTCACAAACAATATACTGAGCATATTGACAGTACAGCACAGGATACTGCTTGCCCCTCCTGCTGCCCTCTTTCCCTCGGAGTTCCTTTGTTGACTGTGAGATTGTCTACACAAGAGACTCACTACACAGCAAGCCAGGGTGTAAATCTACAGTGCACTAGCTGTAACACTAGCACAAAACAGGACCTCCAGACAGGACACAGACAAAACAGATCTTCCTGATCCT
The DNA here is from genome assembly GCA_007922305.1 of Dermatemys mawii. Classification (NCBI taxonomy): domain Eukaryota; kingdom Metazoa; phylum Chordata; order Testudines; family Dermatemydidae; genus Dermatemys; species Dermatemys mawii. Next base: position 26,642,304 of record ML677335.1, read on the forward strand.
CTGATCAACATACCTGTTTTGTCCTACAGGATGAACAAGTGAACTGGAAGCCAGAAGACCATGAGTTCTATCCTCACTGCTTCCACTGAAATGCATTCACAACTAAACCTGAAGGTGATGCACTTTTTAAGAATTTCCACTGTACACAGAGCCAACTCCTTGGATGTGCAGAGCAATGCCTGGAATCTACGAGTTTGAGTGAAGGCAGCCAGGTGTTAGTTTTAAGGTAACTAGTTTCATTGATCTAAATTTCACTGATTTCATAAATCATAGAACCAAGAGTCAATCGTGATCATCTAGTCAGACCTCCTTCATAACACAGGCCATAGGACTTCCCTGAATTAATTCCTGCTTGAACCAGGTAACTATTTTTCAGAAAAACATCCACTCTTGATTTAAAAAGTTCCAGTGAGGAAGCCCACATATCACACGCAGACCTTAGTAAGTTGTTCCAGTGGTTAATTAGCCCCACAGTTAAAAATGTGTACCCTCAGTTGTAGTCTGAATTTGACTAGCTTCAACTTCCAGCCATTGGAGTTGGATAGCTCTTAGTCTACTAGATTAAAGAGTCCTTTTTCATCAAATTTTTGTTGCCCAGGTAGTTACTTACAGACTGTTTTCAAGTCGCCTCTTAACCTTCCCTTTGTTAAACTAAACAGATTCAGCCCCTGGAGCCTTTCATGGTAAGGCATGTTTTCTAATATTTCAATCATTCTCATGTCTCTTCTCAGAATCCTGTCCAGTTTATCAACATCCTTCTTGAACAGTGGATTTGACTAGTAATCAAAACCAAAGAACAGATATTTTCCTTATGATTTTGTTGTGCATTACAGAACCAATACATAATTTTAATTTACACATTTTCTTTAATCTATGTTTAAGCATATATTTGTGTAAACACATTACAAATAGTTTTGTGAGAAACCTATTCTGACAATCCTCCTTTGGAAATACTGGGCCTGACTGATCCTGGTGTAAACTGGCTGTAATCCTGTACTGTAATCCTGACTGTACCTGGTGTAAACTGGCATACCTGCATGGATGTAACTGAAGTTCAATGACGTTAGTCAGCTATGTTGATTTATACTTGCTGAGGAACTGGCCCTTTGTCTTCAAGAAGGCTAAATACAGTACCCCAAGGTTAATTCTTTTCCCCGTTATTAAAATAGGAAGGGTGGAATGATGAGCAATCTATCCTCCAACACTGTAGCTCTTTATAAATGCAGGTGTTCACCTTGACTTCTTAAACACATAGCTTACTGTTTCTCAATAGGTTAACTGAATGGATAGGCCTTTCTGGACATATATCCTGGGAGCTGATTAACATGCCGTTAAAAGACTTGGTTATAGAAGGGGAACTCAAGGGGGGAAAAAATCAAGACTTACATTACATTTAATGATATAAGGACAGCTCCAGAGGGAACAACTGGGTGGCTGCCAAAGCAGTAATCAGAGGTAAGCTAACTGGCATAGTGGCAGGGAGAATACGATGGAAAGAAACAGTGGAAAAAAAGATTAGTATCTGAGGTGTCACAAAACAGAACAGAATCCTACACCCTTGCTGGGCCACTGCTTGCAGGAGAAGGAGACTGGGTAGGGAGACTGAAAAAACAAGAACCATCAGGGGAAGATTCAGAAAACAGAAAGGAGGTGGTTCTAGTCAGAGAAATTAGCATCTCAAGAGGAGGCTACTTTTTAGGAAATTGCAAATATAAACTAAAGAAGGAAGAGTTTTTGCAGCAGAGGCAACAATTAATCGAGTGTCTCCCTGAGCTGCATTGCTGACTTCAACAGCATTCAGCTTACATTTTCCTGAGATACATAAAAATACTTCTACAATGTATCTATATCTCTCTCCAGTCTCTATCTTTCTTTTCTCTTGTTTCTTACTCCATTTAATTACCTCCAATGCCTGTTAAAAACACACAGTAGTGCAAAATATCCTAGACTGAATTACTCTATATTGCAGTTACCCATCTGTGTCTTTGGTGGTTGTTCCTTCTTGCTGCCTGTAAGTCATAAATGGTGTTTTCGCCAGTCTTTGTTGCCAGCTTCTATAGCTCATTGCCACTAAGTGCAAAATTGATGGTCACTTCCTTTTGCTTCAGACCACAGAGAGGCATCCATAGCAAAAAGACAGAGTTTAGACTAAAAAGCAGTAAAAGGAGGAGCAGCCCTTATGACAAGTCTACACTACAGTGCTGCATCAGCACAGCTGCGCCACTCTAGAACCTCTGGTGAAGATGCGCTATGCCAATGGGGGAGCGTTCTCCCATTGGCATAATTACTCCACCTCAGCGAGAAGTAGAAATTATGTTGGTGGGAGAGTGTCTCCCATTAACGTAGTGCTGCTGTAGATAGCATGAAACATGCGTTGCTCTAGTGGGTCTTTTTCACACCCCAAGTGACATATGTTATATTGACTGAGGCAGTAGTGTAGACAGGCCCATAGACAGATGCATTTTTTGTAATATGCTTTATAGTGCAATATTTATATTTTATTGTAATTTCACATTACTTTGTGTTCTGCCTTTCCTTTTCTAAACTTTAGGGTGAATTCAATGCTCTTTAAAAAGTGCTGGTGTCTGAAGAGCTCTGTTTATCCACAGCTCAAATAGGGCACAAGCGAGAGGTACAAAAGTATCCCTGCTCCTCCCTGCCAGTGTGCCTCAGTTCTGTTTGGAGGGATTAGCTCTGGGATGAGAAAGTAATTCAGTCAGATCCATTTGGTTCTTGGTATTCCTGCTGTGAATGCCACCACCATTGTCAATTAGTGCTGATTGTGATGATAGCTTTCATCTTAAGGTGAAAGGTGCCATATTCCTTTACCAATTCCCTGACTTTAGACCCCCAGACTGAGAATTTTAATTAAACAACCGTATTTCATCAGAATTTTACAAAAAAAGTGTTAACCGTTTTTTTGGCTTGCTGACAAAAATCCAAATTAATCATTTTGTCAATACTAAATTCGCTGCTTAATTGCTCAGAAATCAAATTACATTAACACTACCATTAGCTATTGAAAACTGGCACAAATGCCATTAACTACTGAGGCATCAATTCAATTAAATGCTTCCTTTTTTTCCTTGTCAGAATTAGTGCATAGAAAATGGACATGCTCAACTTGAAAGATAATATTTCTTTCTGGGGAGAATGAAAAGTGAAAAAGAATCTTTCATCAATGAGTTATTCCATCAGAATAAGGATTGATAGTCATATTTTATTCTTCTATGTAATTTTAAAAAGGAAAATAAATATCTGACTTTTTTAAAAAACAAACAAACACTTTTGGAAAAAAGAATCAGGCCATTGATTTGTGCCCAAAGGCAGATTTAGGTATCTAATTCTAAGCAGCTGCATTTGACAATTTTACTTATATATATGTAATTATTATTGTAATTATTTATCTTATGACAGCAACCTAGTAAACCAAACATGGTTGAGGCCCCATTGTGTGAGGCATAGGTACAGGGAATTGCAATACCTGCAAAAGATTTAGTAACCAAGAGCAACGTTTCCAAGTCTGAAAGGAATGTAGTTATCTGTATTTAATTGTTCTTTGTTCTCAGTGACATTGAAGGGTTAGTGTCATATTGAAACTATATAAAACAAGCTGGGAATCTGTTTCAGAGCACTGCATAATGTTTTGTCTCACTGCAGGCTTTCAGTAAGGGCTAATATTAGCTGTCAAAAACTGCAGCTCTAAGATTATGTCCCATAATTAGTGAAGTAATAGGCATTTTGCTGCATGGTTATACAGATTCTTTTGTCTTTTTCCTTTGGGAAAAAAGGATTTCGTTGTAATATAAAGTACCCACTGTACTTATTCTTAGAAACTCTCAATGGCATTAATGTAAACGTGAATTACAGATATTTTTTAGAAACTTTCTGAATGACCTTCTCATAGCTAAGTCTTAAGAGTTCCTCTCTCCACTTGGTTTTTCTTGATCTCTGTGCTGCCTTTGAAAAAATTAATCATACTTTCTCCTCCTTAGCCTTCTTTGCTCTAAGCTTCTATAAATGGTACTCTCCTACATGACAACCAAAGGCTAATTAGACAGAGCTGGTTAGACTGTTAGGTTGACTGATAACATCTACCCAGGTCAAGTTGCTTATTGAAAAAAATGTGACATTATTAAAAAATAAACTAAAACATGAAATAATGAACACACATCACCAAAGATAAGCAATTATTAATAATGCTAAGACTGAAGCAACAAAACAATCAAATCAAAATCAGATAAATAAATCTTCAAGTTAGTTTCTATAGGGGTGGAATTAAATAATCAGTGACATATCAGATTAATGCTAAGAATAATCAATCTTTATAAATTCTAAAGATGATTTTAAGGAGTGGCTTTCTGTTTGGTTATAAGTCTCAACTAAAGAAGTGCACTGAACTCAATCAAATCTAACTTGGAGTCGGTTAAATATCCTAATAACAAGACCAAATTATCGTCCAATATCTCAACCGCATCCCCACACCCAAGCTTCCTTCTTTCAATGAGAATTCTAGTGCAGTGGCTAAGTTGGCCTCTCACTTCCTCACCCTCCTAACACAGATATTATAATGGACCTTAACAAAAATTAACATACAGACATTTTACAATCTTTGTGACCATTAAACACAGAACACACTTCAATGAGTATCTTTATGGAGAAAATGTTTAGAGCTGTTAAAAACCTTTATCTCCTGTCAGCTGAACTCTCCCCATCCATCCCATACTAGCTAACGTCCCCATTCTAAGCAGGGTCTGAAGCCTTTCTCTGACTTTTTTTAAAATAACCCCCTCTCCCAGAAATCTTTCCCTTATTTCCAAGCCTACAGTCCCTCTTCACAGAACCCTCTTTTACTCTGAAGCCCCTCCTATTCCTGCCTGTCTTCTACCAAACTCAGAACCCTTCTCCCTCCTTCACAATCCCCTGGAGGAGCTAAACAAATTATACCAATACTGGGTAATTATTGAACATTTTCCCTACTTTAGATAAACCCTAAAACTGAATACATTCATCCTCTGACAGATATCCTGGCTTGCACAGAAATATGGGCATTCATCAAAAAAATAAATAAATCCCCAAACATCTGGAGACTACACACTCCGTCCCTGTTCACAATAATGTTCACTAGAAGGAAAAAGAGTTTCAACCATAACATTTTAGAATTTGAGTATATGTTCGTGAATACTGTGTTGCAGTATTCAACGTGCAATCATTTATCATTATTGCTGTTTGATAGTTATTTAAAACAATACAAATATAGAAAATTGATCTTTAGCATTATTTATGAACTTTCTGGTTTTCAAGAGTTTTTCTAAGAAGCCCAAACTATTAACAGTGGATGGACTTTATATCATTCTCAGGCTGGTAATCTGACCTTTTAAAACCCATCTCTTTCAGATTTCTCTACTTGTTGTCATAGTTTAGCAATATATCTAGGAATGAACTATATGGAAATCCATTTATTATGGGTTGGTTATTTTCACAGAATTTTGTAGTCAATATTTCCATGACACCATTCAGTTGATATGATATTTATTTTGGAACTGGTGTGGGAGCTTTCTCAGCCTTCACTGGGGAGACAAAAGTGTTGAAACAAAGATTTTCCCCCAGAGATTGTCAAACTTTAAATTTTGATAAAATAGGTGTAAAGAAAAAGTGTAAGCAGTGCCACTAACACCCCCTTGATCTCTCTTTTTTTTTTTAATTTTCTTTTGTGATGTCATGAGCTCATTACTTCTGCAGGAAACAATCTGGGAAGTCAAGACCTAATTCATTTGATTTTCAAAAGTGCTGAGCTCCTGAAGCTCCCATTGGCATCAAGCATGTTTGCTGCTGCTCAGCACTTCTGAACATTAGGTCATATATTTCTAATGTAAAAACACAAACAAGCCCTCCAACTTCTTTCAGGCCTTTTTATCATCATAAAGAAGCCAAAAATGGCACAGACACATCTTTTTTCTTTTGTAGGGTCACCTTGAAAACTAAGAATAAATGATAATAAATAAGTATTTGAGCAAAATCCCAAAAGAAAGTACAAACACTGAAGTAGTGTATTGAAGCATTCTTGTCTTGACATGCCAATAAACCAGGTTTTTGTAAGTTAAAAATGGAACCAAGTCAATTTTCTTTTTCAGAATTTTGGGAGAAAATGTACATATGGATGCAAAATGCATTTGTTCTCTAAAGCAGTGGTCTTCAAACTGGGGTGCGCACACCCCTAGGGGTGTGCGAGACCCTGGCGCCACTGGCAAGCCCGCCCGGGAGAGACTGCCGAACTCCCGGGTGGGCTATTTTGGTCCTGCCATGGAAAGTGGAAGCTTCCGCTTTCTGCGGCAGACATACCCGCCAGGGGCTGCCAGACTTTTCCCTTTGCAGAAGTCTGAGGAGAAGTTTGAAGACTCTTGCTCTAAAGGACATATTTCCATTACACTACCCCTTTAAGTTTATCTGTACATTTAGTTTCTGAAAACCTCATGTTATAAGTACAGTTAGGCTACTTACTTCTCTGGTTAAAACAAATGTCTAGCAATGAATGGCAACTGTTAAGTTGCATAATCTTGACCTCCAATTTCTCCAATATGTACCTTACTAGAAAGGTATTTGATTATATTCTCTGAATCTTAAAGTCAGTATTGCATGATATTAATTCTGATGACAGTATTCCTGAATAAGGATAATAAAATATGTTCCTTCGTATCATATTAATACAAGCAACCTACCCGTTTGTGATGTGGGAAGTTCCTGAGCTGCAAATCTGCCAGATAATGTTTTACTTAGCTACATCTTATATCACAGTAAATTATCACAGCCCACAAATCCTCTCTCTCCTTTGACAGAGAGAATGTTAAAGACAAAAATAAATCAAGAGAAAATTCGTTAAACACTTTTCCAGCAACCCACCAACCAATTCTCAGTCCTATGTGTTGTAACATATGATTAACATCACAAGAACATCAGAAATATTACCCTTAACCTGCAATATTTTGAGAAATGAAGACAAATTAGATATCACTTACAGAAAATGAAGGAATAGAACCAATTTTCATTGTAAGATATCTTACAAATTTTCAAAAATCTTACAATTTGTAAGATTACAAATTACAAAAATTACATATCTTACAAATTGTAAGATTACAAATTGTAAGATTACAAATTGTAAGATATCTTACAAATTTTCAACAATCTTACAATTTTCATTGTAAGATATCTTACCAACTCCATTGTAAGATATCTTACAAACTCCATTGTAAGATATCACTTACAAAAAATGAAGGAATAGAACCGATTTTCTTTCAGCAGTGCTGAAGCAATCTTTTTATGCAGTTTATATTGCTTATTTTAAATTTTTTAACTGAACCAAAATACTAAAGATGAGCTAAAATTACAACCATTTACCTACCAACCTGGCCTGGTTTGCAGTTAAGGTAAAATAAGGTAGGTCTGTAATAACATTTATGCCTAGATACACAATTAGACAAGAATATTAGCTAATTAAGCTACAGATGGAAGAGACAAGAATGACTTTCTAATATTTATTATTTCAGTTTTGTCCCAGTCATGCTTGAGACTGGAATATTTTACAGGCTTGTACAGAATTTTAAATATTTCTGGCAGAATGGAGTGGGCATGTAAGAAATTAATTACAAGTCTGTCTCAATGCAGAGAGACTTTACCTCTAGTATGAATGAGACGTATAAGACTTCATATTCAAGATGTTGGAGTTGGTCTCAAACTTTTAAGTGGCTCTCTAATGATTGCAAATGGTAGTGGCTAGAGAGGACATCAATTATATTTATATGAAGTCCTCTGGTTGGTACCGATAGCACCATCTAATAAAATACTGATAACCATTTGATAAACCCTGGACAAAACATACTTTGTGCAGTGCATGGAAGAAGTAGGTGTACTGAGTGGCATAAATACCCAGAAAGATGTTGCAGCAGCATAATCCTGAATCAACAGAAGCTCTAAGGACAATTTAAAACAAAACAAAAAAACAAACCAAAACCAAAGCACCAGTGCAAAGTTACCAAATCACAACAAAAGAAGTGAAAAAGGAGAATAGTCATTAGAATACCATGAGTGCTAATTTTAATTTAATCTGGCATACAAAAATCAGACAGCATTAACACATTTGTGTTCCCTCTATTGGGCAATGACAGTACAGCAGAAAGAAATATGTCAGCTAAGGACACTTAGCTGATATTAGTTGTAAAATTATAATGTGTGGAGAAAGACAAGGAAAATAAATCAGATATGGGAGCTGCAAAATTCAGATCCCAATTCTAAACATGCCAGCATTCAAGGATGTTGCGATCTGTAGGCCTGATTGATCGTGTAAGAAAGATGGGCTACTTTCAAAGTCAGAAACTGGTTTCAGGTTGAAATTTCATGGCACCGCTTAACTGGGATATTTGGCTCCATACCTTTGGTTTGTGGGTCTTTGAAGAAACAGTAGGAGTCTTTCACACCTTTCAGGCAGCTACTGCTGCTGCCTCAGTTGGCCCTAATCTTTGTAAACATATAGGTATTGTGGTGGGTCTTATTCCTAACATGAGGAGAAGGGTCAGTCTGAATAGCCTAAATATCCACCATTCCCATTACAGATGTATATTATCTCTCTCTCTTACCCACACACATTATTAGCCATTTACCTGCCCTCACTTTTTTCCAAAAATGTGTGTGTTGGGTGGGAAGAAAGTAGAACCACCCTTTGGATCAGTATATTCTAATTATAGGCAAATGAATACATATATATTTATTAATATTCAGGTAATATCTATTAAAGGAGTCACATAAATATAGCATAGTCAGCTGGTTCCTGGAAGGTATTTTTTCGCAATATGAGTTAATATTTCTTCACCAATGACTTTTTCTAATATGTGTTGATCAAATAAATCACTGTTGATGATACCAGAATGATTTTACGATGTGATAAATACCCTTTAAATGTGACATATCTGTTAGAATAAAATGGTTTACCAGTGACAGTTTTTAACCTGTTTTTAATTCTGTAGAAGGAGCACTGTATTAAAATGGATAGTTTTTACTTGGGTACTTTGCTTAGAAACTAAAGGCATAAACTTTTTTGTGTTATTTGACATTTCAAAGATAGTCTCAACATTTGTAGTAACGGTAAACCAGGTGGAACAAATCTCTGAAGGATATAAAATAGAATATCTAATCTTTTCTAATTACTTTCAAAATTCTTTATGTCTACTTCACATCTGCCTTCTCCATACATGCTGCATTATTTTCCTTCCCCTACCCCCACAAGTAAAACCGTGAAACAGTTCTATTTTCAAGCTAAAAAGAAATGTGGCATCTGGATCTAAAGTCAGCACAGATGGCCACTATTCAGTGAGGACGTTTAAATTTCACTTTTCATTTGACCTGGTGTAATCAGACTGTGACACCAACCCCACTTAAGTGGGATGCCTCTCTGTTTCTCTGCGAGTACTCTTCAGTGCTCTTTGTATGCTGCTGGAGAATTATTGAAAGCCAGGTAATAATAAGGTTTGCTGCTTTGTATGCTGGCATATTGCTCCAAAGACTAGATAAACACTAGTTAAGAAGGAGGAATTTACACTGTTTAATTAGCCAATGTGTGTGATATGAGAGAATTGTAAATTGGATTCACTACTACTGAAAATGTTTTAAACACTGAATTAAATATACATATTTTGGGAATTACTTTCAAGAGCAAATAATCTTAATTATTCACTAAAGGCTGGATTGTGCAAACCTCTACTCCCCTGAATAACCCCACTGAAGGAAACGGGTTTACTCATGATTATCAACTGGCAGGATCTGGTCTACCATTATAAAGTCACAGCTATTATGCAGACATAATAGCTTACACACTCATATATATATATATACACATACACACATATAAATATAATATATATATATTTACACACACACAGATTTTATACATGTATAAATATATATTAGAGTGTATAATAGCTTACACTCTCTGCAAAAGCTGTAAATAATGTTTACAAATGGTTTCCATTATAATTCCCAGTTTCCAGGTGTTCCTGCCTTTCTGAAAGCTTTTTATTTTGAGCTAAAATTTTCTATGCATGCAAGAAACACCCCCAAAAGGTCATTTCCCTGCTCCTGTTCCGTGGAAAATTCAAGATTTCATTCAGCCAGTTTTGAAATAGGTGAGGCTTTTAAAAATCCATATTTCCATTTTCACACATATTCTAAGCATAAAAGAATCTGTGATAGCTACAGCAAAAGATGGCTAAAATTAGCATGTCCTGAAGGAGAAGTTTGCTTGGCTTTAAAAGTGTGTGTGTGTGGGGTGGGGGGGTGGCAGTTTAAAGTTAACAAGATGCGATAAATCAATGGATCGATCTTTTGGCCATTGATTTATCGCATCTCGTTAAGATGCAATAAATTGATCACCAATGGCGTTCCCGTCAACTCAAGAACTCCAGCTCACTGAGAGGCACAAGGTGGAGTCAACGGGGGAGCCCGCTGCTGACCTCTGGCGCCATGAGGACGGCAGGTAAGTTGGCCAAAGATACGCAACTTCAGCTACGTCAATAACGTAGCTGAAGTTGCATATCTTCGGTCGATCCCTCCCCCTACTGTAGACCAGCCCTTAGTAAAGGCCTGCATAACACTGATATCTAATGTTCTCACAATAAAATAACAGCGTCTATGTACAATGAAGTTGTTCATTTCCTGAAACTGTAAGGTGTGTGTCATAGCTGGTGTGGATCTTAAAGCCAAAGCTGAAATATGATATGGTAGTGAAGCCTTGTGAATTTCCTCAACTTTATTTTTCAGGAAAATCTTAGTGTTTGCTCATTTCACTTTTGTGAGTTTTTTAATATTGTTTTGGTCATAGACAATTTTTTTCCAAATTTCTAAAATCCGCTTTCAGTTTGCAAATTATTTATTCTACAAGATTTTGTAAAAGTACAAATCATTATAATAATTTCCAGTTGTAGGACATAATGATCAATGAATACTGGGAAATTTTCTTTTTCTTGTTTCATGAATTCAGTAAGAAGCCAAAGAGCTTCAAGGGAGATATTGTTGAGTGTAGATTGGCTGTCTCTTTGACCTGCAAATCCATTACATACCTGTTTTTGGTATATTACTTTGTGAAACATTTTTGATACTTTGAGTATGTAAGACACTGTACAAAATCATACTCTCCAATAAAATATTTTTTTCATTTCACACTGATCTCAGGCTGAAGTTCTACCTGACATTGCTTTTGTACTTATCTGTAAAGGAAACTGATGACTCAGATGTGGTTAATACAGCCCATTTGTCCCTTTAAATGCGAAGAGATGGGATGTCTGAAGACATCAGAGTCCAAAGTCACAGTGTTTCCAGTCCATCCTGAGTGGAAATAATCTGTATAGCTGACCATATGGCTATAAGTCTACAATGCATTCTCATTTTCTCTAATTGAACTGAATAAGGAAAACACATTGTTAACTGTGAGCAAGAGTCTTAAGACACAGTTAGAGCCCTGTGTAGAATCAAAACACATCCTCTTCCTAGGTTTGGCTTAGTTAAAACACAAACACTAAAACATAAAATCCAGTCCACCCTTCTCATCAGGCTTGGCTGATCCCAGGGTTCTTAGCGTGGCACAGATCCATCCTCCCTCACAGATACTTTCTGTTTCAAATCCATTAGCCCCATGTCAGTGCAACTTGGACTGACCAAATAACAAGTGTGAAAAATCTGGACCAGGGGGAGCGGGGAAAGGGAGAGTAATAGGACCCTATATAATAAAAAGCCCCCAATATCGGGACTGTCCCTATAAAATCAGGACATCTGGTCACCCTAGTACAACTAGGGTGACAAGATGTCCTGAGGGAGATCACTTGATCGTTACCTGTTAGGTTCACTCACTCCGGGGCATCTGGCATTGGCCACTGTTGGTAGACAGGATACTGGGCTAGATGGACCTTTGGTCTGACCCAGTACGGTCTTTCTTATGTTCTTAACTCCCCACATAGTCAGCCTATTCTCTGTTATTCCTTCCAGCTAGAGCGCCATCCATCCAGGCTCAATATTGATCAGAGGTATTACAAGACTAGCACCAACATCTGTCTCCAGGACAGACTAATATTCCTTTCTTGACTTGATTTAGTGTGTGGTTTACCCTTCCCATAACAATAATCGAGCACTTACATTGTACACTTCTCTCCCACTCTGAACTCTAATAGTTGACTTTAAGCCGCTCTTCATGTGTGTAAGGTTTAGCAGTCAAAAACTTGTCAAAACAATTTTCCATTTGACTTGCTATTGCTATTGCTTCCAGTAGGATGCAGAAATCTTGTTTTTTGCCATACTGAGATCAGTTCTCATTGGGGAATTAGCAGTACTTTTCAATTCAATCAGACATAAGCTAAAATGCACAGACACATTTGTCTCTAATTCTGAAGAAAAATTAAACTGAAAATCTTTAATGTCTGTGTGACATTATTGCTGTAGATCCACTTCTGGTAGTGGGTAGGGCAGTGTATTAGCTGTGCTGTGTCAAGGTATGGTCATGCCTTCCAACCCAAGTATCAGTTCTGGCTGGCTCTAGCTGGTAGCATCTGAAAAGGGCCTCTCCTCAGGGTTACACATGAGGGCCACCAGTAGAAGAAGGGAAAATATTGTTGGAGGAGGATGAAGTATGGCTTTAACCACCTGCTTCATGCAAAAGGAATTCTGGGAAGGGGGATGTATTCCTGTGATGGGGTGTATAAACCCTGCACTGGATGGGTGGGGTTACAGAGCTGCTCTGGGCTAATGAGGCTCCGACCCTCTTCCCTTGCTGAGCATGCTCAAGTTGGAGGCAGTGTTTTAAAGCCAGACAGCTCAGTCAGGGACTGGCAAGCCAGGGAGGACAACGTGCCCTGGTAGCTCCAGAAGAGGACCGGCGTTGAGCCCGCACCAAGCTGGGGAGCAATGGAGCCACAGCACCAGTGACTGAGGTTAGGGCTGGAAGCCCAGATGGTGATGTTCCCCACAGATGGACGGTGGCTGGAGCTGGTGCAGACAGAGGTAGGAAGTGGCCCAGGGAAGCTTACTTGAGGCCGACACCACACACAGACTAGTGAGCAGCTGAACCGGCCTCCCAGGACCCTGGGTCAGAACTCAGTGGGAGGGCCCGGATTCCCCTCACTCACTCTGTACCGTATTCCCTAGTAGGAGTTGCCACCCCAAGGATTGCACTCACTAGACAGAGTTGCCATTCCCCTGAAATGCATCCATCAGGGGAGACTGCCGCCAAAAGCAACAACCATTAGGCAGGAGCCCCTGTCCTTCCCCCACAAATCACAGCCCCCAAACAAAATTTTCACACTACACATTCCTTGTTCCAAAGAGCCAAAATGAATAAAGGGGCATATGATAATACATGGTACACACTTTAGGCCAAGCGCTACAATATTTATGGTGTCCACGACTTATTTAAGAAAATCCACCAGATTTGGGACCTGGAATGTACTAGCCTTAAGTGAGCTTAGGTACTAAATTTTGCAAGACTGAGAGTTGAAAAGATACAATGTTGTGGTTTCTGGAATAACCGAGGCAATACTAGTGAAAAATGGTCTTCTTTCTGTGGAGGATAGATATTTACTGTACCCTGGAGCAGTGTTTCTAAACGACCAGTCTATGGACTGCCACCAGTCCCTGAGATCTCTCTGAGGGAGTTTAGAAGGCCAGCAAGTCCCTGATATCAAAAAGGTTGAGAAACACTGCTCTGGAGATGCCGGCTCTGGCCAAGGTGGTAGCAGTCAGCTGAGCACTGATAAATTGATAGCTGGAAGAAACAGACCAGCTCATGTATGTATTAATATATTTAAGATAGGTATTAGACATAAGAATGTTTCATTTTTAGACCATCAAATGCTTATAAGTTGTTGGATACATTAATATTACCTGCAATGTTTGTATCCCACACTACAAAGATCTGGATACTTTAGTAGGAGGTTCAATTTCTGAAACCCGTTTAAATATAAATATGCTGGTAGAGGTTCACTCCGCCGCAAAGAAACTATGAAGCAAGAGTGTTGCAGAACCTGATGATATAACACCAGAACTTCTCAAGAGTGCCACAGACCCCATATATGTAGCATTACTCCAAAATTTTTGTCTGGGTTTAGACTGCTAAGAAAGAAAGTGGAAGGAAGTGATCATCACCCAGCTTTATAAGGTGAAAGGCCCACCCACTGAGTGCAGCAGCTACAGGCCAATAAACTCTGCTTTCTGTTCTCTACTTTCCCAGTTCCAGCCTCTCCTTGTGAAACATCATCACAGAACAATCAGGTTTGACTGCTGGGTAATCTACAATCTATACTTGCTCTTTGCCTTTTATCTGAGACCTATCACAAATTCAATCTTCCTTTGACAGTAGCACATGTAAACCTAAAGATAGACTTCAATTCTATTGATAGAGCTGACCTGTGGAAGGCTCGATGTACTGGATCATTTTATTCCATATGTCCAAAAGCTCTACAAGGTTATTATTGATGTGATGGCCCCAACCAGTCTGGGACCAAGCAAAGCCACCTCCTGATCGCAAGTCTGATCTTCAGGGCTCAGCATGTGCCAGATTTATCTGTTACCCAAAAGTGCCAGCTGGTGTTGACTAATGATGACTTCAATCATCTTGAGGCCAGTTCCCAATAATACATTCCTTTTACTGAAAACCCAAACCATATTATGGCCACTAGTTACTGCTGCCAAGGCATATTAAATGCCTCCAGCCTCCTGATGTCTTGTTTAAGCAATGCCCATGGAGCTGTTCAGTGGGGCCATGGACTTTCAGTGCTACAGACCCTTGGAGTCTAAGTATGATGATGTTGTCTGCTTCTGGATAATGAAAAATATAGACTATGTAAACAATAAAATAAAATATAAACAAATGGGAAAAGGGGAAGTTGATAGTAATGAATAGAAATCAAACTAGGAATTGTAAAAAAAATGATAAGGGAAGCAAAGAAACACAAGGAGAAATCTATGGTCAGCAGATAAGATGAAGTTTTTAAATCATGTTAAGAACAAAGAGAATCCTAACGATATTGTCCATTACTAGAGGAAAATGATAGTTCTATCAATTATAATGCAGACAATGCACAAATGTTCAATAAATATTTCTGGTCTGTATTTGGGGAAAAACAGAAGATGAAGTCATACTGTATAACAACAGTCTTTCTATTCCACTAGTCTCTCAGGAAGATGTCAAATAATAGCTACTAAAATTAGCTTCTTGATCCGTTAATGCTGATTTTCAATAAGCCTTGGAACACAGGAGAAGCTCCAGAAGATTGTCAGAAAGCTATTGTGTCAATATTTAAAAAGAGTAAATGGGATAACCTGGGTACTCATACATCTGTTTGTCTGACATCAATCCTGGGCAAGATAATGGAGCAGATGATGCAGGACTCAATAAAGATTAACTAATGCCATTCAATATGGGTTTATAGAAAATCCCATCAAACTAACTTTCTCTCTCTTTTTGATGAGATTACAAGTTTGACTGATAAAGGTAATAGTGTTGATGTAATGTACTTAGACTTCTGTAAGCATTTGACTTGTTACTGCATGACATTTGGATTAAATAATACAAACTCAATCTATTTAGTTTAAAAAAATGAAGGCTAAGGGGTAAACTGACTATGGTCTGCAAGTACCTACATGGGAACAAATATTAAATAATGAGCTCTTCACTCTAGCAGATAAAGGTATAACACAGTCCAAAGAGTGGACATTGAAGCTGGTCATATAGAGACTAGAAATAAGGCATACATTCTTAACACAGAACTAATTAACCATTGTGTAATCCAAGGTTCAGTGTGTTTCAACAGCAGCCATGGGAACTACAAGTTGTGGACTACAAACTACAGCATGTTGGGAGAACTTCCTGGTTCCTGCTAGGCTTCACCCTCTGTCCTCTCAGCAGCAGATCTCAGCACTGACTGAGTTGGGAGCACATAGCAGGCATGGAACAGTTTACAAACAGGTCATGGTGGATCGTTCCTAACTGACAATTATTAAATCAAGATTGGATGGTATTTTTTCCCTAAAATACTTGTTTTAGGAATTATTTGTGGAAGTTCTTTGGCCTGTGTTATACACCAAGTTAAATTAAATAATCACAACGGTTCTTTCTAGCTTGAGAATCTATGAATTTCCCATGGTACCATTTCAGTTGCTTCACATGTAGATGAAGTTTTAAGTAATTAATTTGGTTTTTTGTTTGTGTCCTCATGTTGATACTTTTATGGCTTTTCATGTCATCTTATGAAAATATACTCACACTGTGAAAATGTGCTCCCTACCATACATACATACCATAGTACATCCGTTTCACTACAACCCAGATTCTGTCACTCTTCACGGAGTAACATCTCACTCTGAGTGGACTATCATTGAACTCAATGTGACTTCTTTCAGAGTAAAGAGGTTCTCAATATAAGGGTGGCTGTATAAAGCTATTATTGATCTCTATGCTTAACAGCCTTTCTTTCTCACACACACACACACTAACAGAACTCGTAATAGTTTTCATTCTGTTTTGAATCTGTCATTAAACATAATAATTTATTTCATCTGTCTAATCTAGCAGTCTCTCTTTCACATTATAGGGTGCTCATCACTGATGCATTTAGGCCTTGAATTGCAGAGACTAGTATTTGCATAAAAAACTTCAAGACCTACTGGCCCCTGCTCTTTCCCTTCCTTTGATTAACTGTTGAAACATGGAATGATTTTTGGTTTTTT
Organism: Dermatemys mawii; assembly: GCA_007922305.1. Classification (NCBI taxonomy): domain Eukaryota; kingdom Metazoa; phylum Chordata; order Testudines; family Dermatemydidae; genus Dermatemys; species Dermatemys mawii. Next base: position 26,659,062 of record ML677335.1, read on the forward strand.
CCCCCTTAAAAACAACCTTTCTGTTCCTTGCTCTTTGTTTTGCAGTGTCTGTATTTGTGGGAAGGCTTCTGGGAAATAAGGGTGGGAGCTTGCTGTGGGTACTGAAATTCATCTGATTTGGGTACATGGTGATTTCGCTGAGGAAGATGTTCCACATTCAAAGACTTTACACCAAGAACACACTTCCTGCAACTCCCCAAAATTACTCCCTGCTTCTTTGTTCCTAGTGAGTGCAGCTTTCTCTCTGAGTCACAAATATAGAGCTGGTATTTGAAATAACCTAGTCCCTTTTCACTTGGAGACTTACATATCAGGACTAGGAGTTTAAACTGGACCCAGCAAAGAACAGGAAGCCAATTGAAGGCATAGAATGTGGTGTAACTACATTCCTACAGTAAGTTCAGCAGCATCTTCTGTGACCTGAACTACCATGGTGTACTCTGTATAAAATCCTAGGTATTTCAGCTTAAGTCAATTTTAACTCATGCTACAGGTTAAATGCCGTGAATCCAGGATCTGTTGACTGCGTCATCTGATGTCTCATTGCTGTGATACATTTTACTGTGATTCCCATACCACGTCCTCCTTTTATCTCTAAGTCTTAGTTAAAATACTGGAACTAAAGCAAACAACTTTAAGACAGGCTTTAAAAAGACAGTGTTTTTCAGTTGTTCTCTCTCATGTATATATATCTGAATTTTGTGACAGTGATACATCCAAATGTGTTTTTACATATAAACACATCAAGTGACCAAGCAGAATACAAGGTTTGCTTTTTAAATCATGTTGGGAAGAAACTCATCTCCTCTGAAAAAGGCCAGTAAAGGGCTATGCACCACTCAAAGTTCCATTTGAAACCTTATTTTTCAGGGCACAGAGTAAATATCTTCTTCACCATGGCTATGTTTGACTTTTGGGAAAGTCCAGATAATCGAAAAAGATTTAGTTTGGGGCACTTTTTTGACCAAAGTCAAAGTCCACTCAAAACTATTCCGTATTGGCTATATTCCGATGGTCTTTTACAATTGACTCCAAAAATATAAAGGTTTCCAGTTCATTAAAGGCAGAACTATGACTGTTATTATTGGGTATTGAATGCAGTGTGATCAGTGCTGTGAAACTGCAGAAGTAAAGTCCCTTCCCCAAGTCACAGAGAATTTAACTCATGTAAGTGTCAGCCTGACCCAGCTCATTAAAAGCCTGCAGTCTTGGGGAGCTGAACAAGAGGTGGGAAAATTCTACATTTCATGTGGTCCAAATCCTTTTAAAATATGATTTCACAATGTATATTCTAATCCACAATAAACTGCAACAGTACAGAAGGTACAGTAACAACACAAATCACAGACACAAAGTGTGCTCTATATAACACTGGTATAAAACCAGAGGAACAAGGTAATATTGCCTAAAATATTTCAGACCTGATGATCAAGCCTCCAAACCATCCACTCCAGCTGCAGAGTGATAGGAAGGAATCTAGCATAGAACCAGATTACTAAACCTGTCATAAATATCATAGAATCATAGAACTGGAAGGGACCTCGAGAGGTCATGTAATCCACTCCTTTGCACTCAAGGCAGGACCAAGTATTATCTAGGCAATCTCTGATAGGTGCTTGTCTAACTTGCTCTTAAAAATCCCCAATTATGGAGATTACACAATCTCCCTAGGCAATTTATTCCAGTGCTTAACCACCCTAACAGGAAGTTTTTTCTAATGTATAATCCAAACCGCACTTGATTCAATTTAAGCTCATTGCTTCTTGTCCTGTCCTCAAAAGTTAAGACCACCACTCTTTCTCCCTCCTCCTTGTAACAACCTTTTATGTACTTGAAAACTGTTATGTCTCCTCTCAGTCTCCTATTCTCCAAACTAAATAAACCCAGTTTTTTGAGTCTTCCCTCACGAGTCATGTTTTCTAGATCTTTAATCATTTTTGAGGCTCTTCTCTGGACTTTCTCCAGTTTGTCCACAGCTTTCCTGAAAGGTGGCCCCCAGAACTGGACACAATACTCCAATTGAGGCCTAACCAGCAGTAGAGCAGAAGAATTACTTCTCATATCTTGCTTACAATACTCTTGCTACTACATCCCAAAACTGATGTTTGCTTTTTTGCAACAGTGTTACACTGTTGACTCATATATTACAGCTAGATCTAATTGATGCCACCAGATTTTAGCCATCTGCCCATCCTAAACAAGACTTCTGAATCTTGTAAGAGTAGAAAAAGCAGCATTTAAAAGCCTTTTTTCCAACTGTGTGGTATTATCATCATCTGAAAGCTTACTATAATTTAGGATTTCCCTCCAAAGTGTACCATTTAAAAAAAAAAAGTAAAAAGAGAAACTCTCCTCAAATACACTTTCCATTTATTTACTCTGAAAGGAATCTTCTGAATTTGTAAGTAAAAATATGCAATTATTCTTTAATAGGGATCATGCCTTGAGGCTTCAGTTAGGGCCCCATTCTACTAGGGGCTGTACACACAACAAACAGTCCTTGTCCCTCCTCCCTCCCCCCCCCCACCACTCGAAACAGTAAAGTATTAAAAAAGAGTTTTATGGGATCTTTGATTCTTCAGATGCAACTCTGATCTAAATCCAAGCAGTTTCTTGACAGAACTTGCATGTCATTTAACTCCCAAACATCAGAATTAGAATCCTTCAATTCCACATGACTTTCCCCATTTATTGTAACAAATTTAAGGTTAGTTTCATTTTGTGCCTTACTCAATTTATAGTATCCTTATAAAATATTTAAATTACACAGAGAATGGAAAAAGTCTGTCTATATGAAAAGCTTTCCATTATCATATTGGTTCTGCTGAGTAGTAGCCTTTTTTATACATGTAGTGGGGCTATTTATACACTGGCCCGTAAACTCTGGCCTCAGTTTCTCCTTTGCATTATCTGGCAGAACTCCAAGTGAAGTAAATGAAGTTCTGTTAAGTCAATGCTGCCATTCACAAGCTTAAAGCTAGGCATGTGTTTAAGTACTTCCTTAAATCAGGACCATACAAAAGTAATTAAGTGTAGTCACCAACAGTAATTTATGAAAACAAAACTTGTCAATATAGGTTTTATAATTTGTAGAATTTAAATCAGTCTGCTAATTAGCTGAATCACAGGCATAAGTGAAAAACATATTTTGATAAGATTATTTTCATGAAATCAGAGGTGTGTTGATTCAGTAAAGCACAGGTACTCAGAGGAACATCTACATTCCAACAATGAAATAGATCAATTATTGACTGAGGTAAACCACCATCTAGTTTCTAAGAATGAACTTTCCTTGATACTTCAGAGGAAATAACAGAAATCCCCTAATGCAGAGGTTCTCAAACTGTGGTCCACAGACCACCAGAGGTTTGTGAGCTCCATTCAGGTGGTCCGCGGATAGAACCCTGTAAGGTGCATGCCCCGGGTGGCCACACACAAGAGAATGAAGGGCCACATACCAAATTAGTTGAGTGGTTCAGGCATGGCTCCACTAATTAGGTGCCTGGACCCTGGAGAAGATGCACATCTAAGGTGAGGTGGTGGCCTTGGAGGGAAAAAGGTGTGTGTGGGGACTGTGGGATGAGAAGAGAGGGTGGGGGAAATCTGCGGCAGCCAGAGAAAGAGGCAACTTTCCCCAGCTCCAGAGCTGTGGCTGCCGGGGAGAGAGACAGCCCTTCTTCCCAGCCTCAGCTCTGTGGCTGCTGTGGCAGGGAAGAGACCCCCATTCTTCCCAGCTCCATCTTGGGGGCTGCTGCGGCAGAGTAGAAAAGGAGAGACTCCCAACTCCTTCAGAGCCCAACTTGGTGGCTGCCACCGGAGGGGAGAGAGGGCACATCCATCACATTAGCAAGGTAAGACTACTGATATTAAAATGGGTTGTGTGTTTTTATTAAAATGGATTGTGTGGTTTTATTTGTAGAACAACCCCCCCCCCCCATTAATTATTATTAAGGTTTTTTATATAGCACTTTTATCCAAAGCGCTTTACAATAGTTAGCTAACAGTAAACACAACATTTGGAAAGATCTTTTAAGTGGTCTGCCGAGACCCTCAGCAATTTTCATGTGGTCCACACACAAAAAAGTTTGAGAACCACTGCCCAAATACACTTACAGTAATTGTTCATTATCATCTCATAGACATACTGTGTTTGGTTTTCAAAAGATCTTAAGGAAATTAGGGGTTTTGAAAATTCTATCCGTGTTGTACATATAGTATATAAACATCAGTTTGGAGCATGGATTTTTAAACACATACAGAGATATTTTTGTTATATTTCTTCTACTATAGGATAACTGCATTGGGTTATGGAATATAAAATATGATATTTGTGTCACATGATTAACTGAAGGCAAATTCTACAGATGAAATTCCCATTAACTTCAATGAAACCAGGATTCATCCATTCATGTCTGTTTTCTGTATGGCCCAGAGCTTCAGTGTCAAAGCCAGACAGACAAATGCTTCATGACCAGGACTGTAAGCAAATGCCCTTTTACTGGCCAAGCATTTTGTGATGATTTCCATTTTAAAATAATTGGAAATATATCAGCAAAGAGATTTTTCAATATGAGTAATTTATAATTAATTCAGTGACCCCCCTCCCGAGAAGTAGATATGACTTGTTAATTATTTCAGAAGAAAGACACAATCGTTATCTTGCAATTCAAACCACAGAAATTCGTCCAGTTAAGAGAACGTATGATGAAAGAGAGCCCCTCCCTCTCTAAAAACATCAAAGGAACAAACTGACATGACAAGACAGGTATAAGATGAAAGAAAAGGCTCCATGAACATAAAAAAAACCTGTCAGAAAACTAATGAAGCAACAAAAAATAGTAACGAGAAGTAGAATGATTATGATATCTAAATCACTTTAAAATAAGAAGGTTTGAAATGCATGATAACGTGTATGAACAGTTTCTGTTTCCTTAACTGAGTATGCTAGTAGAATAAATTGTTTTCCTGTATCTCAATTACCACAACATCTCTGCTTCAGAGAATTCTAAAATATTACATATTCAAAGTACAACTGTTCTAAAGCACTAATGATCCTGAACTCCATATTTACATATTTCTGCATAACAGTTCCCAAGAGGATACAGAACTCATATCTCCAGTTCTTATAACTGGCAGCATTTAGTAGACTGGAAACAGAAAATGCCAACTAGATGTTTTGTGGCATTCAGCAAAGTTGATGGATATCACTAAAAACAGTACACACGTGACTCTGCAGAATCTTTCATTTTGAATATCGGTTCTCCTGTGTCACCAGGAACATCATATAAGTGCATTTTGAATAATGTTTTTTTCATCTATTTTTGCTCTATATTTAGATATTCTTTTCAATGGCACAAAGGGGAGATAGCATCCTTCCTTGATGTCTCATGCTTCCTTATTCTAGAACATTGGCAAAATCCACCCTTTTACACAACCAAGCAGTTGTCCAGAATGTAAGTCCCCCTTCTCACCTCCAGTACTGCAAGCCCTCTTTTCTTTGATCTGATGGACTTTCAGTTCACCTCGTTCACATATCCAAAATCTCCATAAAATCCTGTATCTTGATAACCTTTTGGCCTATGTCCAGTTCTTCTTAAAATCTCTTTACTGGCTTCCTCTCAGGCTTGACTTCATACAAAATGTATTCTGCTTATCTTCATCTTCAGGGTCCTACACAGCTTTGCTCCTGCCTGTCTCTGCTATCATCTACTTCCACTCCCCATATCACCCACTTCACTCCACTCACACAGCTGTTTTTGTGTCCTCACCTGGGAGCTGACTCATGATTACCAACATTCACCATTCTATCATTTTGCTTCTTTGTTACATCCCTTCCTCGATCTTTTATGTCCATATTTAGATTGTAAGCACTTTGAGAAGGGGAAATTGTCTTTTTATTCATCTGTAAAATACAAGCAGACTTTCACACTAGTGATATATAAATATTCAGTAATTATACATCTCCTTTCTTCTTCTTTAGTTAGTTGGGGTTGGTCCTCCTTTGAGGACTAGATGGACCTCCTGAGGTCCCTTCCAACACTGATATTCTATCATGGGTCTCAAAGTGGCTTATATAAAGTTTAATGTCTTCAGCCTCACAACATCCTGAGGGCTGGTAGGTATTATTAGTCCTCTTTTAAAGGTGGGAACCAAGGGTCAGCATAGTTAAATGACTTTCACAAAATCATATTCTAATTCTGTGGCAGACCTAGGAATCCTTGGTTCCCAAAATAACTAGTCTTTCTTTCTTTTTTGTGGTCTATTCTGTAAATATAGTGAATGCATACCATGTTGATCCAAATATCATTTGATAAAAAAAATAAATTCCCCAACAAAAGGGTTTAAGACTTTAGAAAGACTCCAAAAGTTACATGAGCATGAGATTTCTTACATTTTAGAAAAAAAGATGTCTCATATATACATATTAGTGATATCAGTTCCAAAGGCAAAAAGCATACAGATTAACCATAATTCACCTAGGGTGACCAGATAGTGAGTGTGAAAAATAGGAACAGGGGATGGGAAGTAATAAGAGCCCATATAAAAAAAATGATCCAAATATCGGGACTCTCCCTATAAAATCAGGGCTTCTGGGGGTCACGTAAATTCACCTGTGACAAATACTGGCTAATGATTACATGGGAGTGGAATGCGTAAAACCCCTTTAAAACTATACAGCCAGATTCTTCACTGTCCTGACAAATCCTGAGCAGATGGGACACAATGTGAAAGGAGAAGCACATCAGGGTATGGATCTTTTAAAAGGAAACAGGGCAAGTAGTTTGTATAGAACAGCTCCTTGCCTCTCACAAGCAACTCTCCACTGGCTACTCATGGAGGCTGGATTTATAATAATCCCTGTGGATCTGCTGGGAGGAGAGGGGACCAGAAGCCAGGCCTTTACAGTGGGATTTCCTTATAAACAAACTGATTGTGATGGGGATGGGGGTCGTTGAAATGTTGATATTAACCTTTTCTGATATGTGTGTGTTAAACTCCCATAACTCTTTGTACAGAGACTATACTCCTCAAATCCTTCCTGATATTAACCAAAAGTGTGTCTGGATTGTAAAACCATACAGTGTTTGTCCTTAAACTGAGCTAGTATGTGATCAAATGAAAGAATGTATACAATTCTATGACTGATTGATTCTAATTTTCTAACTCCCATAACCTGGCCCAGATATTAGTGTCCAGAAATCCCTTCTTGAATAAGAGTGTCAGTCACTACAGAAGTGTAGTGTAAATGGAGGTGGAAGGCAAAATGGAAGTAAATCATGGTATGGAAAAACAACCAAACCAATCCAGAAAAAAAATGTAGAATAAGAATTTCACCACCTTTCACAACCTAACAACATTATTAAATAAAGATGACCATTGTGAACTCCATCTCTGTCACATACAGAGACCTATGCCACCTCAGACCTTGAATATACAGGAATTTGCTGCTGTGGGAGAAGTACAAAGAAGCTGTATCAGACTGGGCTTGAACAGAAACCCTGCACATGGAGGATGCAGGGCTCAGGCCAGTGATTCAGATCAGTCCCATGCATGGTAGGGAGGGGCACCTATCAGACATGTGCGTGGCAGGAGGTGGGAGAGGGACAGACAGGCTAGCTTCACGTGCAGAGATTGGTCAAGCAGCTCGAGCCAGCCCTGCACAGTATCTCCTTTTCCCTTTGGGAAATATGGTCACCCTCGTTCTGCTTGGTGATTGACTGATTAGATATTCATCTGACCAACTACCTTACACAGAACTTACAAGTGTTACTAACTGTAATACATCTCAGACAAATTATCAGTTTATTACTCTGATCTGACTGCCTGGTTTTAATTCACAGTGTGTTTGATTGCACTGATTTAAAGAAGTATTTATAAGCACATGCAGGAGGTAAGTGCTTCAGCATTTCTTTTTTCATTAAGTAGAAAATATTTGATCTATTCTCATGTAGAGTAATGAACTCCATTCATTTTTATTGCAATTTCATAAGGCACAAATGAAATAAAATTTCACAAAGAAGCATTAGCCAATGTTTTCCTGTTGAGCCGATTCTGCTGAGACAGGGTAGAACACTGAACCCTATTTAATGTACTCAGCAAAACTCTCGTTTAAGTCATTAGGAACATTGAATATGAAGTAAGGAGTGCTGAATAAATTCTGTTGTCTGGATAGTGTGGAAAAGCCAGCATTATTATTATTATTCTCTGGATAAATAGAGGGCTGCCTTTTTTGAGTACCGCATACTATATTAAATATAGATTTTTTAAAAAGACAGATATTCCAATTAAGGAAAACTTCAGAGAAACCTGTTGTAATGAGAAAAGACCATACATCATAGGATAGAAGTTCCTGGGCTGTTTTCAAGAATACATTTAAGTTTGAAATGTGGTGCAATTGTCCACCCCATTGCATGTACAACATCTATTCATGAGAATAATAAATGCATCCACTGAACTCCAAGACAGTCACTGTGGTAGGAGTGTTCACCTGGGATGTTACTAGACAGCAAGCTGGTGCACTGTAGACTCACACCCTGCCTTGCAGCAAAGTATGTTGGCATGTAGACATGACCTTGGGGAGAGACTTTTAAAGGCACAAAGATGCTCAACTGCCATTTGACTTATTTTCTTATGTAACTCAGTGCCTAACTGATATGGGGATGGAAAACTAACTGGACTGAAAATTAGGGAAAGTTTGTCCATTCCAGTTAACAATCCCTTGCTCATGAACATACAAATAATTTTCTCTTATTTTTGTGTTTATGTACACTATATACATGGCCTCTGGCTGGCAGAAGAATGCTCTTTTTACTTACCATTCAAAGAAACCATGACATTTGCAAGTCGAATGAAAAACCATAAAAAATGAAAATCTGTTTTAGCGGAAGTTGAAACAAAGGTGTTGCTTTGTAATCTAAACAATTTTCTTCTCCAAGTCTCCTTGTAATTTGCAGAAATCATTCTATATCTGGTTATAGCCACACCTCTGAAAGAGTCAGAAAGCAAACCTTGCCTGTATATATCACTTAGCCGAGCAAAAATGCCTTCCTCTTTTCATTTTGTGATATGGAAACAAGATGAATTTTCAATGTTATCCCTCCTTTTTATTTAGAAGAGATGGATAATAAAGTATTAGTCCTTAAATAAACCAAAATTGCATGAGAAAATAGCTGGCCACACAAAGGATGGCCATTATAAACAATGGAATTGCACATGTAAACAGATAATGTTGCTCCTCGGTCGCATGGTTGTCCTTGCTCTTTCTTTTACACATGCAACAGTGTGCTCCTAAATGTTTGGAAGTTGAACGTTCAAACAAAAGCAACTGCACATTCATTTAGAGGAGGACAATACAAAATTGACTAAACTACAGTATGCATGCTGTAACATAGATGCATCTGGGTCTAAAAATGAGCATGTAGAACATGCAGTACATCTAAAAGCCTTTACTAAAGATACCCACCTTGCTATTGAGCTTTGCAATTACTTCCTTTGCAGCAGCACAAGAAAACACACCTGAATCTAAAATGGAAGGAACAGATGAGGAGACAGCATATAATGTATGTTAGTGGGGCTACCACTGGTTTATACCAGCTGAGCATCTGGTCTCTGGAATATAATGAAAACATGTAGACTCAGGCTGCTCTATTATTTCTAAGTGACCCATAAACAATATGGCTAGACTAATTCCATTCTCCCACTTAAAATAAAAACAACTAAGCAGAAAATTTCTGATTATATCAAAAGATTGATTCAAAGTATACCTTGATGGCTCATCTGTGGGATGGGATGGGATGGGATGGCATGGCATGGCATGGCACAGGAAGGGGAGGGATAGCTCAGTGGTTTGAGCATTGGCCTGCTAAACTGAGAGTTGTGAGCTCAATCCTTGAGGGAGCCATTTAAGGATCTGGGGCAAAAAAAATCTGCCAGGGGACAGTAGTTGGTCCTGCTAGTATAGGCAGGGGACTGGACTCAATGACCTTTCAAGGGCTTTCTAGCTCTATGAGATATGTATATCTCTATATTATAATGATCATTAGAAAAAAACAAGCCAGCATGTCAACACAAGAGGGAAGAAATTGCTGTCTGGAAAGAGGGTACCACATAGCTAGGAAGGAAAGTATGGAAGCTCTCCACAGCCTTGGAAAAGGGAGGACTGTATAGTGGAAGCCCTCCAGGACCTCAAAAGAATTCCCCTTCCCTTCTATTTATAATTTGCTTCCGCTATACATGCCTAGTAGCCAAGACACACACTGCATTAAGATCTAAGTTGTTACATTGATAAGTTATGGAACAAACTGAACAGAAATACCATGAACTCTTCCAAAATATTGAAATTTACTCAGCTATTAAGAACACAAGGGAAAATAAATAAGAATGAAGAAGATGAGGAAAAAGCTAATGACAAATCATAGAACAGTGGTGCAGTAAATGCCAATTCAATATACTCTTCCTGGTTGTTCTGTGCTAAAAAATTTAGTAAGCACTAGAGAATCCATCTGATCCTGAGGAGTAATATTCCTATTAAACAGGAATGGTGGGCAGTTATAATTAGCAATTTGCTGGAAGCGTGAATATTTGTTCTCCTTGCCAGCTGAATATTTTTGAATATCAATAGGAAAATATTTAGCTGCTGCTGATTAGTTTTGACCATCCTCCCACATCTGCTGCTAACATCACCATCCATGTGCCTCTATGAGCAGGAGGCATGAGCTAGGATAATCAGTTTTCACAGACCCATCCTGCAGCTTTAAATTCCTTTACTGGCCCAGGCACTTTTCATCTTATCCTAATCTGGTAAACTCAGCCTGATCTACATCTAAAACTTATGTGGACATAGCTACTTTGCTCTGGGCTGTGAAAAATTTCAAGTCTTGTGCAATGTAATTAGGTTGACTTAACCCGCCTTGGGCTCTGTGCTACTATAGCAGTGGTTGGCAAGGGAACCCAGGCCTGCCTACTATATCAGGTTTCAGCCCAGGGAACCTATAACCAGCAATGCAGGCCCTCCATCCCTGACCATGTCATTGTTTCCATGGGCTCCTTCTTACTGAGCTTTCTTGTCTTCTCTTTCCTACCTCAGGGTTTACCACTGAGCTTACTCAGCTCCTCTTAGCTACTTCACCCCTCCTAGACTCACATTAGAATCCTTACTCCCAGGTAGGATGTCAATGCCTACTCTCCCCATGGGATTTCTTCTTGCTCCTGAACACCTCCCTCCTTCCCATGCAGCCCCCTTCTTTCTTTCTCTCTTTTTCTGTCATTTAATAGTGCAGCAGCCTCAGCATTCAAGGTTATGACTATCGCCTACTCCAGTTTTCACATAAGCAAAAAAAGTGAAGTAATGCCTTTTTAATGATACTCCACTTTCCTGGTAGTCTGACCGATCCTTTCAGACTATAGTCTTCCACCTTGAGACATCTCAGTTCTTTTTAAAGAATCTGTGTAATTCCCCCTGCATTGCCACAGCAGATGCTCATCTGTTGCTTTGACTTTCAATGTGTCACATAACCCATCTTTGTGCTTGTTGAGTAAATATAAATTACCATTGAGGTAACAGTGATCTCTTAGCACTCTAAATATAGTTACTTCACTTCTCCTATTGAAGCTATTAAGTATACCCATTATCCTAAAATTTAGGACACATCTCACAAGAGCATTCTTCCTGTTTTCTCCTCTATCCATAGTTCTTGCCATTCTTTCTTAACCAACATTTAAAAGTCCTGTTCACGCAGAGGGATCTTTATATCAGCACCCTCATCTTTAAGGCTTTTTTTGCTGCTTTATTCTCCATGTCATTGGCCAGTATCCTGACATGTGCTGGAATCCACACTATTACTATATGTATACCTAACTACACGATCTCTGCAGTTAAGAGCATTTCATTGATTAAATCATTCCTGATTTCCACCACTCCCTTTCTAATTGCTATTATACGTGATAGAGAGTCAGATAGGATGGCTGTCATAGCTGGGTGTGCATCCTTTATGCAGGTCAGTGCCAAGAGTATACCCCTCAATTCAGCTATCACAATGGCCCCAAAATTGGATAGTCCACATTCTATATAGAATTTTCAGTTGCTATATACCTTGTTGCAGTTCCCAGATCTGAACATGAAAAGGTTCCCTCCACCAAGTTAAACCTAATAGGTACTTCAGTAATGAACAGTACCAGGTAGTGCAGGTCAATAAACTGTTTCTGGTTTTTGCCATTATAATCAGTTTTCTTGCTTCCCAGTAATTGATGATAGCTATCAAGGTATCCACAAATATATGGGTCCTTAAGAACCCCTTTATACAAATCTATAATATTTACAACCCATGTGAAAAACTAGACAATCTAGAATTAGAAGGGTTAGTCAAGGTTGTCACTCTGCAGAGAAATCTCAACAGTGTTGTACACAAAACTTAAGTTCTGTGCATCTATTTCAGCCTAAGACTTTCCTTCATAAATATACAGACATCGTCTCTTGTTATTTCTCTGTCATATTTGATTACATCATATCTTGGAAGCCTAAACACAAGATTTCTCATGAACCACGTTTCCCGTGAACCTATCACGTCACATTTGTTTTCTATTTCAAAAACAGTTTTCTTTAATTCCTGACCATGTATTATTAAAGTATGTGCATTCTAGACAAAAACCAACCAAACCAAAAATAGAACCATGTTGTTTACATGACTTTATTACTTTCATTTAAAATTGCATGAATGCAATCCATTGAGAGATTGCCTATATGCAAATGTTTTTTTCTGTCACTTGTTATAATTTTTATTCTTTCAGTCTTCTTCCCTCTCTATAAAGTGCAATGAATCACTTCTATCATAAATGCTATAAATTTCTCTTTGCCTACAAGCATTACATCTTCACCTAACCCCCTTATATTATCTTTTGTGCCCTGAATTGTACTGATAGCTCTGCTCTCTCATTGGCTTTTCCTCTTTGCCCATGTTCCACTGTGAATATATGTTAGTAGCTTCTGCATAGGATATTTTATGGATAGTTTTAATTTTCTGCCTCTCTCTAGCTCATTCTGCTGCCCCATGTGGTTTGTATGATGTACTCTGCTTATCCCCACAATTGCTGCATTTTAGTTCTGTTCCGTCCATACAGTTCTTATATGAATGTTCTCCTCCACATTTACCACGCCTCATTTCCCCCTTACAGGCATTCATTACATACCCAAAGCTTTGACGTTTATAACTTCTCAAAGGGGCCAGGATCTACGGTTTAACCCAGAAGAGTTGATATTCTGTATTAACCTTACTGAGTAGTGTTGCATCTTTAAATATTACTCGCCCCCTCTTCTGCTAATCATTCACTTAACAAACAGCACTTGCCTATACCCCTTTTAATTTAATCCTCGGTCTTGCCTCGTGGAACACCTTACATTACCTGTCTTGCTTCCCTCATAAATTTAGGCAGCTGGCAAATTACATTTATTTCCTCTAAAACTGTAAAGAAGTTTCAAACTGTTCCTTGTGTACATTCTATTAATGAATCCACATCCAGTATTCTTTTTAGCTGTTAACATATTTCCAATAATTTGCCTCATCCATTCTGCTGTTTCCAAGGGATTAACATTCTTACATCTTCAGCTAGTGATTTGACAATAAGATGTGGATTCTTTTCTTTACTCTTTTTCTATCCTTGTCTGCTCCCTCTTCTTCACATACAGATATTTCTATTTTTGCCTGTTCTTAAACCAGAAGTCATTCCTCATCCTTTGCTTCTTCTCTCTCATTTTCCAGCAAAACTTTCAACTTCACCTTCTTGGCCTGCATTTCCAGCTCTGTTCAGCTAGACACCAGCCCAAGGCATCCCTGAGTTCCAAGCCCCAGCTCTCAGCTTCTCCCAGCCTGCAGCCTGGCCTGGCCTGGCCTGGTCTGGCCTGGCCTGGCCTGGTCAGTCAGTCAGTCAGTCAACCAGCCAGCCAGCCATAGCCATAACCATACTAACCCAGCTAGCCCCATTGTCCTGCAAACTTTCTAGTTTTATATCTTACCCAGCCTTCTCCCCCTAACCCCTTTCTACTCTCAGCTTCCAGGTTTTATAGTGCTGTCTCAGCCCTTCCCCAGCTGGGCTTCATTCTTAATTAACTCTCACCTTCCTGCTCTCAGGTGATGCCAGGTGACCTAATTGGCCTCCCAGGCCCTCTTTAATCCTATCAGGGCTGGTATGCAATGTACAAACCATCACAGGAACCAAAACAGGTGATCCTAGCATAATAATGGCCCCTAGCAAGCCATTACAAGTCAAAACAGGTTACAACAACTCCTACGCTGCTCTAACTTGTGCTGTGAGTCATTTCAGCACTTGGTCTTAGGAAAGAGGAGCTGGAAAGGCAGATTAAAACCTCCTTTGCATCCACTTGCCTTTAGCTGTGCCAAGAATGATTGAGGGCCATTAAGCACGGTATTTTTTTTTGTGAAGCCTAGTTCAGTTGGAACTCTGATAGAAGAAAAACAAAGAACTACACACCTATCTCTGCACCACAACAATGGGGCAGAATAGCAGTGAAAGTTTCCATTTCATTACATCTTTCTTGTACATCACTGTCATCATTTTGCCTGACTCTGTAATTCAGTATCTTGTTGAATTTACCTACAATAAAAGGAACAGCAGAAAACATACTTTATGCTACTGACTTACACATTCTGGGTTAGGTCCAGGAACAGCAGATGGCTGTGACCTTCTGCTTTCAAGTGAAGAGACTCTGCCAAGAGAATAAGAAGTGTGATCCTAAACTATGCTAGTACATTAACATTTCTGAATTAGATTTAGGCACTGTCTTATTTTATTGCAGTGTTTGTACTAAACTCAAAGGTTGCTATGGAAGACGTTTTCTGTTGGAATATGGTCCTGATCTTGGAGATAAATGCAAAGGGTACAGTGGTAAATTAGATTTGTGATGTAGTGTATGAAAATGGGAGGTGTCCTTTGAAATTTTCAGATAGTGAGTTGTTCACACAATAATCAGAATAGTGTCAGTAAGCCATGGTTATGATATTTACAAGAACACCACATAGTATTAGATCTGATAAAAACATAACTACAACCAATAATTTAGAAATGGAGCTACTATCATTCTGGCCAGTTTAAAAGTATTTAATAAATTCTCCATTTCTGCAGGGGATGATTTTACAAAGCATAGGGAAAAATACACTACTTTGATGGAAACAAGAAATACATGCACAGTCACTTGTGTGAGTATCTTCCTGGAGGCTTTATTTTTTAATTCCATTGCTGACATGAATCAAATATTTTTGTTTTACATATTTATGTAAAAAGTAGTATTTTATACGCCTAATTTATCCATTTCCTCCTTCTCAAAATGTATCTACACTGCACAGTATAAAAACACAAATTACTTATTGTTTGAGCCTGAAAAAGCTTTGCCCTGATCCCATAATAATAAAGGTTTAAGATTAGCAGCTGTGTTAGTCTGTATCCGTAAATAAGACAAGGAAGACTTTGTAGCACCTTAGAGACTAACCAGTTTATTTCAGCATAAACTTTCGTAGGCTATAGCCCACTTCATTGAATGCATAGAATGGAACAGAAGTAAGATGTATTCATATACAAAGAAAGAAAAAGAAGGTTGTACATTGGCATACCAATTCTAAGAGGCTGTTTAATTTGGATGGGCCATTAACAGCAGGAGAAAAAAATACCTTTTGAAATGGATCTCTGTGTCTGACAGGAGATAACAACTATTCAAGGTAAATTAACTAGGGAAATGTAATCAATTAGTGTGATGAGAAAACCATTCACAATTCCTGTTTAGCCCTTGGTTTATAGTGTCCAATTTGAAAATTAATTCCACTTCCTCAGTTTCTCACTGGAATCTGTTTTGGAAGTTTTTCTGTTTTAAAATTGACACCTTCAAGTCTTTAATGGAATGGCCAGGAAGGTTGAAGTATTCTCCTACTGGTTTTTGAATGTTATGATTCCTGATGTTAGATTTGTGTCCATTTATTCTTTTGCATAGAGACTGGCCGGTTTGGCCAATATACATAGCAGAGGGGCATTGCTGACACATGATGGCATATATTACATTGGTCGATGTGCAGGTGAATGAGCCTCTGATGGTGTGGCTGATGTGATTAGGTCATATGATGGTGTCTGTTGAATGGATATGGGCTTTGTTACAAGGATAGGTACCTGGGTTAGTGCTTTTGTTGTATGGTGTGTGATTGCTGGTCAGTATTTGTTTCAGGTTGGGGGGCTGTCTGTAAGCGAGGACTGGTCTGTCTCCCAAGATCTGTGAGAGTGAGGGATCATCTTTCAGGATAGATTGTAGGTCTTTGATGATGTGTTGGAGAGGTTTAAGTTGGGGGCTGAAGGTGATGGCTAATGGTGTTCTGTTTTTGTCTTTGTTGGGCCTGTCCTGTAGTAGGTGGCTTCTGGGTACTCTTCTGGCTCTGACGATCTGTTTTTTCACTTCCCCAGGTAGGTATTGTAGTTTTAAGAATGCTTGGTAGAGATCTTGTAGGTATTTGTCTCTGTCTGAGGGATTGGAGCAAATGCGGTTGTATCTTAGAGCTTGGCTGTAGACAATGGATCGAGTGGTGTGTCCTGGATGGATGCTGGAGGCATGTAGGTAAGTATAGCAGTAAGTAGGTTTCTGGTATAGGGTGGTGTGTATGTGCCCATCATTTATTAGCACAGTTGTGTCTAGGAACCTATCGTTGTAACAAAGCCCAATGCCAACTCTGTCCTCATATTCATTCAGCTGACACCATCATAGAACCTAATCACAACAGCCACACCATCAGAGGCTCTCTGCTTTTGTGCCGATGCTCCTCATTCCACTGGCAGTTCATCCTTTCACTTCTGAGCTTTTAGATTCTCGTTAAGAGGCTGCTGCGTTACTTCATGCAGCATGTCTTCTTTGCTTCTACGTGGCCTCTTCCCAATTCTTTGGAGTCTTTCCGTTGGTGATAACACTGGTGGTTGAGATCTCAAGGTTGCATCTGTAAAGGCAAAATGCAACACTTAACATAGGCTGTATTATTTACACCAGAGTGAGTAATGAATCCTCTGTACTTAAAGGGGAGCACAGTCTACAAAATAGCATAATTTGCCTATCCCAAAGTGAGCACACATAACCCATGGGAGCCCCAAAATGGTGAGTAAGCACAGGGTCAAGGGGGACTGATTGTTTCATGGCCATACTGTCCTCTGGTTTTCTGTGCCTTGGGGAGAGCCAACAGCTGAAAGGGGTCCCTACACTGAACACTGTCCCAGCATTTTCCACAGGAGTTCATCCTGGAAGATATCTCGCTGCTGAGGATGACCTGAGTGGGGAGGGTTTTCTACTGCAATACATTTTCCTTCCTGGCCCATATGCAGATTGCCTGTGTGCAGCAATGGTTTCCCCACTCCTCACGGCACAATGGTGTGGACATGTTAGCCTGACTGGGACAAGGACTTCAGTGGCTCTCCCAAGAAACCTGCGCAAATGCATTGCCCAACTTCTTGATGAGACTTTTTAAGAGATCACTGAGGCTGATTACCATGATGTGAGAGAGCATATCAATTCCCTGTTCCACATCTAGATATACATGCAGCCCTAACCTTCCTCACCCCAGAGCCTGCACTAAATAACTTCCTTTCCAAAATAAAAGCTGCTTATCAGGAACCTCCTCTGGTCTTTGTCCTTCCCCAAACACTGGCAGCTGTGACTGGCTACCTTCCACCTGGCTTAAGAACAGTTCCTGGATGCATACATCTAGGGATTCTGGGGTGTATTCCTCCTCTTCAACACCTTTGCTCCTACTTTCTTCCTCCTCCTCCTGCCTTGATGAACTGGGGTCTGAAGTGTCCACGGTGGTACTCAGAGTGGAGGTGGAGTCACCCTCAAGTATCATGTCCAGCTTTTTATAAAAATGGCAGGTCACGGGGGCAACACCGGAGTGGTGGTTTGCCTCATGGGCTTTGTGGTAGGCATTCCTCAGCTCCTTCACTTATAACCTGCACTGCACTGTGTCCCGGTCACGGCCTTTCCATCATGTCCCTTGATATCTGCCAAAGGTATCATCATTCCTACAGCTGGAGCACAGCTGGAACTGGACAGCTTCCTCCTTCGAAACACCAAGGAGGTCCAGCACCTTGCCATTGCTCCATACTGGGGATCACCTGGTGTGTGGAGGCATAGTCACCTTGGGTGAGGAAACAGGAAGGGGATTTTCAAAATTCCCAAAGAATTTTAAGGATGGGTCTGATGGTTGGTCACCTTGAGGGCAGGGCAGTAGAGTTCAAAGTGATGACCAGAATGGCTAGAACAGGCATTGTGGAACACTTCTGGAGGCTGACCAGAGCGCATTAACAGACCCAGGCACCCACACTGGCACTGCAATCAAATGAGCGCATCAAATGTTATTCCAGGTGGATTACCAGGAGCACTCTAGCCACTGAATCCCGGTGCTCTACGTGCCTTGCCAGTGTGGACCCGTCATGAGTTAGAGCACATGGGGCTGCTTTAATGCGCTCTAACTCACAAGTGTAGCTATGCCCACATACTCTGTTTTTCCTCTTTTTTTAGAGCCTATGTCTTCCTAACATGTCTCTCCCTTTATCAAGAATAAGGAATAATTGTGAATTTCTAATACCAATGTTCATTGGCCACAGGCAACTGTTGATTTTTTAAAGATCACTACTACATTAGATCACAATGCCAGCCTCGACTTACCATGCTTTGTTTCAATGCACTTTTTAGCAGCAATGAGAAAACTGATGTGAAATCAATAAGATTTAGGACCCATTCCTGTCTCCATACAAATAAATGGCAAAATTCCGCATCGACTTCAGTGGGACCAGTCTTTTCCCCTGAGGAAATGTTTCCTTTTTCTTGCAGCTTAGCATGAGTGTTCTAATTACAGAAATATAGGGCCAGGTTCTCTGCTGGTTTAAACTGCAATGACTTCAATGGAGCGTTACTGATTTATGCAAGCAGAGGATCTGGTGCACGTGAACCTCTGTGGGAATCTTGGAATAGCTATTCGTAGAGTCAGCTTGCAGAATGCAGAAATCCTTTATATACAGAATATATATAAAGACATGTTGAAAAGTTGCCACTGACTGAGAACATTTAATTCAGCAAACTTTACCTGCGAAAATTAAAAAGATTGAAATGCAAAATGAAGATGGAAAAAAATTCTGCTAAGTGAGGTATTTTTATATTTAGTTTGATTATTCTTGCTAACTACCTAATTACACAACCCCAGTTTATGCATAATTGTGTGTATGGCAGCTCCCTAAGCAGAATAATATGACCTACTCTAATTACAATAAATGAGTAATCACTATTTTCAATATAATTCCATTTTATATTATGTTTATCTATTAAAACATCTCAGTGTTTTATTGTTGTTCCTAATAAAAAATAATACAAATAAAATCTAAACAAAAACAAATATACCTCAAAGAAACAGTATTTATAATTAGAAAGCTAAATAACAAAGATCAAGTCATACAATGCTCAGTCTCGTTCGCACACTCTAGTTCCACAGCACAGTTTAGCATACTGAAGTTTTGCTGTGCATGATCCACCTCTCTATTGCTGTGAGTTTAAATTTGAATTAGACTATATGATTCAAAAAGTAAAGTATTAACTTATTGATATGGGCTCTCCATATTATGTAAATTGTCAGAATGTATCAGCTTTGCCTTCACCCAGTATGCAGTTACTAAGGGAGTAGTATTTCAGCAAAGGCATTTTTTGTGGAGTTATGGAAATTTACACAAATGGCTTCAACGCGGAGTATTCATTAAGGAGCAACATAAAGTATCCATCTAAGTCAATATTTTAATATTAATTTATTCTTTTCTAGTGTGCATGCTGTCTAAACCACTAAAAAGTTATTTACATATAGAATGGGGTTCTATAAAAGCTTGATTTCTGTTATCTGAAACAATTACCAAGTATCAAAGAAATATCCATCCTAAATGGAATATTTCTGGAGGGAGAGAGGGAATCTCTCCCACTTCTCACACACATAAAGAACATAATTATTATTAAAAATGGACTAAAAATATTAGGGTGGGGGAGAAAACAAAAAGTCCCCTACATTGTTAATATTGTCTACAATTTTTAGTTGTTAAAAATTCATGTTCTTGTTAAATAAGTCACCTGACCTAAAAATATCATCATCTTGAATTGCCTGTTTCCCTAAGAGGTTTCATGGAATAACTTCACATATAACCACCAGTATGGTAATATTGATATTATTGAATCTGAAAATTTTAAATTGCTAGTTTGGGGCAATTATCGCTTAGACTAACCTGGTATTCAGCTGTATGGAATACCAGCACCATTCTGAAGTTGTTATATTCTCATGCTAATTGAGGGTGGAGAAGAAATAATTCTCTAACTGTTATGATTGCAAAGAAAACCTCAAATGTGACCAAGTATAATTGATGCAGAGATGTCTGTGGGTATGTCAATGCCACAAGCTCTACAGCAGCAGAGTTGTAGCTACCCTGCTGTAGCACTATAATATAGATCTTTACTACAGCAACAGAAGAGGTTTTTCCATTGCTTTAGTAACTCCACCATCTCTCAGACCTAGCTGTGTCTACAGTGGGGGTTAGGCTGACCTAACTATGTTGCATAGGGTGTGAAATTTTTCATATCCCTATGCTGTGTAGCTAGGGCTATAAAAAAAAGTCATGCTGTGTGTGACATGGTTAGGTGTAGACTGGTCTAGGTCTGGAATAATAGCTTTAACTGTTATGAACTACTCTATTCATCTCACTGATTCTGAGATAGCTCAGATAGTTAATGTTTACATTTAAATAATACCATCTGTCATGTAAGAAAGGAAAGGAGTGGGGATCACAGATCTGAATGTCTCATTTTGGTGCCAGCAATGAGTGGCATTTCAGGCTTCACAATAGCCCAACAAGGTCTGTACTCCAATGGACACAATTGGTCCCTGAGGTGGAAGTAAATAGATTAGGTAAAAGACAGCTGTGATTTAGCTTAAGTAATTTATATTCTTCTAACATTTGTAGCAACATAGATGGCTCTGTTTTTGAACAAAAGGCGAATAAGAGAAATATTTAAAATCTGTAATATATTTGCATGGGCACTTGGAGTGTTGGTAACTAGGAAGAACTAATATCATCTACTGAGCATAATTGACATTTGGGAGGATGATCACGCTAGAGGCCTAGAATCTAGATAATAGAGACAAAAAGGAAGAAGAGGTGGAGAGCTGGTGCTGGGACTGGCTGGAAAATAAAAATTCTATTTTACCAAAAATTGTAAGATTTCAAGATTTGTTTTTGTTTTACAATGAAATGCAAATGAAACTGGTTGGGTATTTGTGTGTAAACCACTCCCCCACCAGCCTTTCCCCCCCCACCCCCTGACCAAAAAAATACCCCAGAGTGACCCTTTTCCCAGAAAAGCAAATAGCTCAGTGGTTAAAGCACACACCTAAACATTTGGGAAAGCCAGGTTCAAGTCCCTGCTCCAAATTAGGCAGGACTTAAACCTGGGTCTCCCATGTCCTAGATGAGTGCGTTTACTGACATTAAACTCTGGACTCAGTATCCCATTCTCTCTCTCAGTGTCTCGTGTTGGAGCTATCCCACTTGATATAAAATGCTCACTGGACCAAAGCGAGAATCTATAGCCCAGTGGTGAGGGTACTTGAACCTAGGTCTCCTATACCCTATCTGAGTGCTCTAACCACTAACTAAGCTAATAAAGTCAAACATGCACAAGGTTCCAAAGATTGAGGCAGTATACGAGTAATAGTTGGAACATGAAATTCAAATGCCGAGTTGTATTTTCTCTGATGGATCTCTTTTTCTTGATGAAAGTTTCATTGGAATGACATATGTTTCCATGAAATGTTTAAGTTTTAACAAGCTGGCACTTTTAGACAAAAAAAAAAAAAAAGGTCAAAAAATTCTTAAATAGCTCTGGCTGGCTGTATTTTGTCAAAAATGCTTGTAGTACCCGTAGGCTGCATTTTGATAATCCGGGCACTTTGGTGGCGGTGGAGTTAGTTAGGTAGCTTAATCTTTAGTAATGAAGATAACTTTCCCAAAAGATGTCACACATCTTAAAATCTAAATTGGGACACTAAAATATATGCTGTGACTGAACCTGAAGTTATGGGCTTGATGCAGGAATTACTGGATGAAATTTTAGAGCATGTCGGACTTCTGCTCAGCGCTAGATGATCACAATGCTCTCTTTTTAGCCATAGAATTATCATCTCTGAAAATACTTGTGAATTGTTCTAGATAACAGAAATCAAGCATTTATAGAACCCCATTCTACATTTAAGTAATCTTTCAGTGGTTTAGACAGCATTCACATTAGAAAAGAGTATTAAAGCATTGACTTAGATGGATACCTTAAGTTGCTCCTTAATCAATGAATACTCAGAATCAAAGCTGCTTGGGTAAACTTCCATAACGCCACAAAAAAATGCCTGTGCTGAAATACTGCTCTCTTAGTAACTGCACATTGGGCGAAGGCAAAGCTGATACATGCTGTACAATTTACATAATATGGAGATCCTGTATCAACAAGTCAATACTTTTTGAACCATATAGTTTAATTCAAATTCTGCTTACGGAAATGAGGAGACTTCAGCTATGGGCATTCAATAGATGTTGAAATGCATCGTCCATAAAAGTCACTATTAATATGATGAAATGCTTAGAGAAATTAAGTAGCTGGTGTTTTCACTGGTCAGAAAATGTAGAGATAAATATTCAGGGTTTATTAAGCCTACTGATGATATTTACTGTAAATAAGAGCAAATAAACAGACCATTAATCAAATTAATCATCAATATACTCTTCATCATGTGACAATACTGATTCAATTATATCTTCCTAGCCACAGGAATGAGGCAAAGTCAAACATTATTAGTACAAGATTTTCTTTTCCCCTTTTAAAAGGGAAACTTTCCTCACAAGGTGTTTTGTTGAGTCATACTCAAAACCAGATTCAACAAGAAAATACAGTTACAGAAGTTGTAAGTGCAATTTTAGATCTTTAGATATGTAGTCCGCTTTTGGGCTGCTGCACCATAATTTTGCATCTGACAACATCTGACTCACTTATGCTAATTGTTCCATCCCCTCTAGCCACACATGCACACATTTATGTCAAAAAATAAAAAAGTTTCTGCTAACAAGAGAAAGCTTTTAGAAACTTTTACCTCCACTCATATGACTATATTAGTTGATAGAGGGTGGACTCTCAAAGAGAACACACACTTTGAAACAATTACCTAAAATGAATGAATTCTTCATGGATAACAATGAAAGTAGCATGTGATTGATGCCTGGCCTCTGTGACAAACAGGGGTTGCCTATGCAGCTTTCAAGCCCACAAACAGCCAGTTATATGCTAGATCTGATCTTCATGGATGTTGGCATTGGGACCATACTAAATACCCCCTAAATCATGATCTGACCACCATCTCCTTCAAGTAGCCTTCTTGCCTTCCTGTAAAGGATTGATTAATCAGCATGCTATGCTGGCTGCCATTCAAAATCTGGGTCAATTTCAAGGTCCTTGTCCCACTCCAAGAGAATTAGCTCACAAATGTAACAGTAACTGTCTTTCTGCTCCCCACCACACATGGCAAATTTATCCAGGACTCTAATTCACAGAATCAGCATTTGAACTCATGGTGGCTGGAGGCATGGTGTTCTCACTGTGTTCAGGATTATAAAAGCCAATTCCACCAGAAATCAGGCTAAGCCTAAATCTCTCTGACAACAATATTATTGATGTGCTACATAGCTCTCAGAGAAACCACTGTCCAGCACCTGATACCTGCATAAAAATGGCTGTAAAAGCTATCTCTAAAGCAGGGATGGGCAAGTGTTTTGGCCCAAGAGCCACATGGGGTTGTGAAACAGTATGGAGTGTCAGGTAGGGAAGTCTGTGCCTCTCCAAACAGCCTGGCCCCTGCCCCCTCTCTGTCCCCTCCCACTTCCCGCCCCCTGACTGTCCTCCGCAGAACCTGACCCATCTGATCCCCCCTGCTCCTTGTCCCCTGATCGCTCCCTCCAGAGACCCCCACACCCCTAACTACCTGGGAACTCCCCCACCTCTAAGCCCCCCGTTCCCTGATCGATCTAACCCATATCCACATCCCACCCCTAATGCCTCTCCTCTGACCACTCTTCCCCGAGTCTCTGCCCCATCCAACTGCCCCTTGTCTGCCCCCCATGACCCTCCCCACTGCTTGCCAGAGCCAACCACACTGCTGCAACGCTCCCTGGCAAGAGCAGCAGGCAAGAGCGCTGGCAGCGCAGTGCACTTGCGGCTGTAGGGGAGTGGGGACAGCAGAGGAAGGGCTGGGGGCAGCCTCCTCGACCGGGAGCTCAGGTGCCAGGCAGGATGTAGTGTGCCCACCCTTGCTCTAGAGGACAACTAATGCAATAACTGAGTCTGGTGGAGAACCCAAGCAGAATGCTGATAGGTGTTTTAGGAATGAATATTGTAAAACTAATTATTATTAGTATTCATTGTGTATCTATTTAATAACAACTGTGTTATTATCCAGTCACACTTGGTAACAGTGTACAAAACCCAAAAGATATTTCTAAGTCTTCAGTAGCAGAGAAACTAAGAACTAAATGCTTTAATACTCAGACGTATATCAGGAAGCAAAGTGAAGAGAAGGCTGTTATTGACATAATATTAAAGCTGTAATAATCTGGTTGACAGAAATTTGGACTCTGGCTAAGAGAACTAACTGTGTTCTCTTTGAATCAGAGAGGAAGCCATATTAGTCTGGATTTGCAGAAGCGACAAAGAGTCCTGTGGCACCTTAAAGACTAACAAAAGTATTGAAGCATAAGCTTTCATGGGCTAATACCCACTTCGTCAGATGCATGTGTTCTCTTTAACAATCACAGCCCAGAGAGGCCTCTGTTCATTTGGAATCACCTACCTTGGGAATGTGGAAGTCAGCACTTCAAATAAAACAAATATTATAAAAATTGTTATACAGTCCCAAATTTCATGTGGGAAGGGAATGTCTACTCCTCCGGTCTGAGTGTACTACTCCACGCCCAGCTTGCTATGTTTAAGACTAAGCACAGTGAAGCTCAATATAGATACTGGTAGTCTGCTTTGGGAAAAGTCCTCAACCCACTAGACTTACTTCTCTACCTGAATACTACTGGGGGCAAAGAAGTATATGCTGATCTCCGTTCTGACCACATTATGAGAAAGAGAAAAGGAGAAATAAAGATTGGGGGAAAGAAGAGCTGTAAAAGGAAAGGAGAAATTGAAAGGGATAGGGCTACCCAAGAATCAATTTTTCTGAAAGTCCTCAAAATCCTAATTCTAGCCCTATATTTTGGGCCGCTTCAATTATAACGTCACTGGACATAAGCAGAAAGCAGTTAGGAGAAAAATATTTGGAAATGATTCCTATAGTACAATACAAAGCCATTTTCTAGTAAGTAGGTGTCAAAAACTCAACACTTGTGACCATGTGGAGATTGTAAAAGACATAACTGATTATCACATCTTATAACTGTATTCCAAATTGTTTTAGAGAGTCCTATAATAGCTGCAAAGTTAAACAGTACTTCAGCCTTCTCATCTAAGCCCCAAATACTGTTCTTTTCCTTACAATGTCTTCACATTGTCTCTTTTTCCATATTGATTGCCAAAATTCTAGTAATTTTCTGCCTCAGATACTGCTACGTGCAACTCTGTGGTTTCCTGCTCTTTCCATCCCGCAATCCATTGAAAGTGTTGTTAAAAAGTTAATTTTCTTAACTTACTGTTTTCCTGACCTTCTATTTCCTCCTTTCAGTCTATATACACAGGCTTCCCTTCTTCTCATTCATAAAGCTCAAGTTCCTCTCACTTTCAAAGCAATCCACATGGTCCCTATAAACTTTCCATTGTTTCCTCCACTTTTGACTTCTTTCCCACTACAAAGTCTGTTCCACTAATACAGAACTGCCACCTCTTTTTCCTCCTGCTACTCCCATGCTCCTGAAACCCCTGAGAAAGTGCAATGATTACATGTATTTCATCCTCCTTTTCTCATACCTCCCTTCAAACAATTACTTTTCCATTAACTCATACTCCAAACACCATTGCTTATGACTTTTGAGACCTTCTTTAAGCTCTTTCTGCCCTTCCACGCTCCTCAACTCTGTGCAAAATCTCATTGATTTTTCAAGAGGAATAGTTACAAGTTCTGCTATGCCCACCCCTGTCCTTCGCTCCTTGTTTACCCTCCCCCTCCATTCCATCACTTACATTGAGGTGTCTCACTTGCCTACCTCTTCAAACCCTTCCAACTGCCACTTGACTATATTCCCTCATGTCTGCTGATGTTCACTGTCCCCAGTCCTACACCTTTCCTTTTATCTTCCACCTTAATCTCTCACTCTCTTCTGGCTCTCCTCCTCTAAATACAACATGTCCTTGTCATGAAAATCCACCTGCTACTCCAACTACCCTTCAGCTCCAGACTCACTGAATACTGTTTTTAAAATAGTTGTCATCAGTTGCTCTATTCCAACACCATCCTTTACTCCTCCCTTTGTCTTCCTGTGCCCTGTATCACTGGAGAAGTCTGCTAACTAACACATTAAGCTCCCTTCTAATCTTCCTTCCTTTAGAAAACTAACAACATGTTTGTTCCAAAAAAACATTTCAACTGTAGTTCACTAGTCATTCTCTTTGTCTGACCTGTATTGCACTGGATAATGTCTTTATACTGCAAGTCTCTTTGTTGCAGGGCTCCCATTCTTTTTTTCACACTCTATTATTTGTAAAACACTGTCTACATTCAATTTCTATTTAAATTTAGCACATCAGAAGCAAGAGTGGAGCAAACATGAATCAAATAAAGAGAAAAATCTTCAGTAAATTCCCTCCAAACATCTCTGTATGCTGATCTGTTATTTGCATAATAATAGTATCTAAAGACCCCAACTAAGATCTTGACCCCATTATGTATCTGTATAGATGCATAGTAAGAGATTATCCGTGGTCTGAAGGGCTTGGAGTCTAACTGGCAAGGCAGAAAGAGGGCAGTATTTTATGTATATGTATATGTATATGTGTGTGTGTGTATGTGTGTGTATATATATATATA
>ML677335.1:26691180-26876849 GCA_007922305.1 Dermatemys mawii
ATATATGTATATATGTCAGAGAACATATATGCATATATAAATATATACACACATATATATATGTCAGAGAACAGGACTAAATGAGTGCCTGAGATCACGCAGGAAGGCTATGGCAAAGGTAGAAATTGAATCTAGATAGCCTTGTGATAAAGGTAGTGAGGTGGGATTCAGACTATCTTTCCTCTCCAGTAGAAGATGAAATTCTCATCTCAGAACTTGTAGGTCCTCCATGGCCAAGTGGAGTAAATATCTCACTTTTATAAAACTTATTGCAGAGGCAAGTGGAAAGATTCATGAGCATAAAGTGCTTTTTGTTTATACAATCAACCTTCTCTGACATGCAGATGTTTGCAGACTCACTTCTATTTACTAGATGAAGAAGATAATTCAGTTAAATACTCAAAAGAAATCAGTATTCCTTGATTAAGGCTGAAATCATCTGGAAACATTTCTGTGTTTCTAGGCTTGGCATATTTACCTCTCCATGGGAAATGGAAGGGTTTGAGGGGTTAGGGGACAGAGTTAACACCAGTTTCAAAACACTTATCCACAGTTGACACATCAGCAGCTGGGATTATTTCTCCAAAGTATCTGTGGAGGATTTTAAAGGTCTGATGTGAATAAATTTCTCCATGTTCTTTGTGACTTTCCTTGAAAACTGTCAGTAACAGCTATCTCATAGCTAAATAAAATACTACGGTGCATTACAAATAGTGGCAGGTAGAAAATAAACATCCCTCAAAACTTTAAAAATATGATAAAATGTATATGAAAAGTATTTGTAAATTGTTGGAAAGGCAGAAATTATGCTCAGTAGTATTGCAGATAGCACTGGGAATTGTGGGGGAATCATCCCCAAAACACACACACACACACACACCCCACCAGGCCTGCATAATGCCTTGCCTCCTTGATTCTTAATCACCGATTTTTTGAGTTTATAGATTTAACAACTGCAAAATTCTGAATGACAAAAATTAGATTTTCAGAACATCCTGTTATTAACTATTTAAATCTTTGTATTCTCTGCTGAAATTTTATTTCATTTAGAGGAAAGAGATAAATCAGAAACTTTTCTAAAGCAATCACTTTTCTTACAAAACTTCCAATATTTTGAAACTCAGAAAAATCCTACCTCAAAAAATCTCCTTGTGGCTTTTTGTCATATGCTCTCTCCTTTCAGCTAGAAAACTCCCAGACTTGTGCTCTTAATCAAATAGATGTTATAGGTTCAGTCTGATTTTTTTAAACCTTTGCTTTTCTGCCTGAAAAACAAACCCATAGAGGCAAATGTAAAACTAATAGCAAGGTGCATAACATAAACCCCAGGACACTCAGCAAGAAAAGGTGAATCAGATTCTCAGCTGGTATAAATCAGTGTAGCAACAGTGACCAATAGAATGCGCTGATCAGCACCAGCTGGATGTCTGGCCCACTCTGTGTACAATTTGGCAATGTGAAAAATAAGATCACACTCCTGCTTTCACTTAAAAAAAAAGTCAGAACTTTGCCACTGACTTTACTGGGAAAACAGTCAGGCCCTATAATATTTCACTACAGTCAGTCTATATGCAAACCACTACAATTTCTAGAACTTCTAGGGATACAATCTCCAGAACCACCTGTAATTAGAATAAAGAGGAAAAGTCTGGACTATATCCCTTGTGTATCTCCCTTATTCAGAACAGGGTTGGAATGTCACATGCTTACAACCATATATGCACAAAACAGAATACACACACACATGAGCATAGCAAACCACAATACATACACATGTCCTAAGAACTTCTGAATGCCACATTTTTCAAACACTACTTCAATAATACTGGACATTTCATTTCCCGCCCCCTCCTTCTTTACTACAGTCGTATTGAGAATAGCTGGGTCCAAAGAGTTGCAAAAAATCTAATAGCCGTAGTAAATGGGAAAAGAATAAGATAATAAAATAATGAATGTATCAAATCGGCTTCTAAAATTAGAGATGAAAATTTAATTTTACCCTTCATTTAAACTGTTTCTTTCTTCTATAAAATCTTCCTAAATGACTAGAAACTTTGCCAACTTCAATTCAGTTGGTATCTTTCATACACATAAAGCCACCTAATTCTCTTAACACAGTGGTATATTAAAACCCTTTAAAATATAACTAACTACAATGAAGGCTGTACTTATTCCAGTTATCATAGGTTTCATTAAAAAGAGTTAAACTGAACATTTGCCATGAAAAAATTAATTCAGTGAAAAATGTGAAATTCAAATTTCCTGACTTTTTTCACTTAAGGCCCAATTCAATTTCCATTGACTTTTATTAGACTCTTGCTAAGCATGGGCAGAGTAAAATTAGAGAGATGTAGATGTGATGGATCTCAGTGAGGCTCCTATTCAGCAAAGCACTTAAACATGCTGAAAATATTTTGCTAAATAGGAATGAACAGTTGAATCAGGACCCAGTAGGTAACGGTATGGAAGGGGAGGGGTTTCCCTGCTTTTGGCCTTCTCAGGCTGAGCCTGAAGAATAGAACATAAGAGCAGGGGACAGAAGGGAGGGGGAAGAAGTCAGAAACAAACACAGCAGCTTATGTAGAAAGGGAACCCAAACTGCCATATAGCACTATTGTCTTGGGGGAGGGTTGAGCCATTTATCTCCTAAAGTCTTCATTTTTCTTTTCTTTTCTGCCCTCAGTGGACTAGTTGAGGACAGATTCCTTATTTCAGCTGCCTGAGGGGGCAAGAGGAAAAAAAGCCCCAAACCAAATAAGTGTTCTCCAGAGAGGAGGGGAGAGTTTCCATTTTTCTGGGCTCAGAATGCAGTGAATGTTTGCAAATCTCCATGTGTGAAAGGGGTAAGGGCCAGAATCTTGTGCCACCTCCCTCTGTTGTGTGTCACAATCTGGCCCACAATACACTATAGTTCATCTCTTTTCTGAGAGGAAGAAAAAGAGCCTAAACTTGTTAGGCAGCTTTTATCCATGCATACAGTCATCTCCCAGGCATCTAGTATATGTCTTGCTTGATGCAGTGTGATAGTTACATCTAAATCATGTATTTTAATCTTGTTCTACTGTATTGCCTGATTACTGTGTATTCCTGCAATGGTACTAGTTTAACCAGCTAGTATGCAAAAGAGTAGTATATGTATGGTATGAATAGTGAAAGTGTGACTCTGCTCTGTAAAGTAACTGTAACAGTGGCTTAAGTAGGTTTCCAGGCCTCTCAATGACAATCAGTGCTCGATCAGGCTTGTACATCATCTGCAGCAACTCCTGACTCAGACAAGGAGTATCTGAGGTATACTATTCTACACACTTTAATGATTTTGCACCTGGAATCTAGTACATTGTCCTGATGATGCACAAGTTGGAAAAAAATCTTGGTTAGTCTCCCAAAGGTGTGTTGGCTCAGGAGTGCTAGCAGAAGTAAAAGGTTTTTTCCCCCTCCCTCCCACCATCGAGTAAGCAGGTATGATTTAGAATAAACAAAGGAAGCAGAAATGTTTAATGAGAAGATGCCATTTTTATTAGAGCTGGACAAGCACTTCAAACATTTTGGTGCACGTTTGTTTGGATTTTTAAATGATTTCAAGTTGAGTGCATTTAGACCCATTCTGTGTTTGGTTTTCATTAGTATTCTATTAAAATATCAAACTATTCACTCATATGGATCTTTTCAAAAAGCCCGAGCATGATCAAATTGTGAACTGCAAGTTTTGCTCTTCAAAATTCCCATTGCTGTTTGTTAGCTACTTCAATGTTTCTGGGAGGGAGCAGGAACAAAATCACAACCTGTGAACAGATCTTGGATGATCTGTAAGACCAAGAATGATTTGCTGGAAAAAAAAAATCAGAAATAATCTTGTTTAATGGACATAGTTAAGAATTCTGCAATCTGGGCAAATGTTATTTTTTAAATAGTTCCTTTTCTAATCATAAACCATATTCAGTATATATTGGTATTCAAAGACCATCTTGTGGTCAAGGAACTGGATCAAGAGCCTGGTTTCTGTGTGACAGTGGATAAATCTCTTAATCCTGCTGTGCCTCCATTCCCTATCTGTAAAATAGGAGTCAATAGTACAGTCTTAGGGCCCTCCTTTTATTTGTCTTGTCTGTGTAGACTGTAAGCTCTTTGGGGCAGGGTCTACTTACTATGTGTCTGATCAGCATTTAGCACAGTAGTACTACTGTAATCTAAACAAATATAATTATAATCATCATCTAGAATTGCATTAAAGGGAGATGGGAAATGAGATATTTATGAGGCACCACAAAGACTGTCTTTTTTATAAATGACTACAGAAAGTGTGATTAATAGATATTTTCCTATAAAAGAAATGACCTACTGTTAAATCCAGTAAACTTGTTCAACTGTTGAAAAAAAGATAGCTTTAGCAAAATTAATTTTTTGGTGAGGAAGCTACTATGCTAATTGGACTAAAATCCAGCAGTCCTAAAATTTCAAATTAAATAAATGCTTTCTGCATGTTCACTGTAGCAGTAAATTGCATAATGCATTATAAAGTACAGGTAAGACAACAGTTTACTTTTCAAGTGTGCTATAAAGGGAACAATGATAAGGAATGTAATCAACATCTAGCTGTGTTTGCTTAGCAGAAGGGTAATGTTACAATGCAGGTACAGGAATACAGTATCAGGATTCCTACAATCCCATAGACCTGCTTTTAAGGTCTGAAAACAGATTTGTTTTGGACCTTACATTATAATTTCTAATATTTTCTTTGAGTGCCACTCTTCTGCTGCTGTCTTTTCATCATGCTACCTCATGTTGTATGCAACTTACTAAAAGCATCTCACACAACATTTTGCAATGTCACTTGATCATGGAACATTTATTTCTTCATGTTTACTTCAGTTTTTAATGTGTTCATGAATTTAAGAACTGTAGACCATGCTCCCTGAGTCCCTGTAATAAGTAACACCAAGGTTGATGTTTCCGTTAGGAAGTGCTGAACAACATACAATGTAGCAGGAAATTTGTAATGGATATTTTATTGAATTATAAGCTTTTTTTAAAAAAAAATCATGCTACATCTGTTCATAACATAACAGAACAGAATTTTAAGAAACTTGAGAAGCACATTAGTAAAAGTTACAGCAGGTAACATATTAACCACAAATTACAATGTGGCCACATCGGCTGGAAAGAAAACTATCTTATGAAGAAATTCAGGTTTACATATATTAATGATGGCTCAGGTCTTTGGCTAAGACTAAGAAACAGTGTAAGAGGAGAAGATACAACATCAAAGTTTGTGACCTTTTTGAACCTATTTCTCATTATGTGTTTATGTTCTTTACAAAGCAATGAGCCCTGAATTTGATTGAGGCCAACTACTTGAATATCCATTTGATGAATTTTAAGTGTAAATTCATACCTTACATAAGAGCAAAAATTTGGAGTGTGTGTGTGTGGGAGGGCGGGGGTGTGTGGAAAAATTACAAACTCAAAGGCCTGAATTCAATACAGGTGCCATTTAGTTCCTGCTCTGCATAAGCCTTGAAAAACCCATACTGGGGACACGTGGAAAAAAAAAATTATTCAGTCTTCTGCACTGACAAAGTGAAACCAGATCTAACGATTGCAGATGTACCTTTTTTCATTTATTTATATACACTATGATGGAGCTTTTCAAAGCTCAGTTGAATGAGTTATCCACACAATTCCCATTAGTTACAGTGGGAGTTGTCTGGCTAAAACCCTGGCGAGCTTTGAAAATCTCAATCACTGGCTTTCTACTGTGTCTGGATACCATACTAAGACTATAATTTATTTATTTTCATATTGATAAAGATATTTTTAAATTATAATCCAAACAAAAAAGCAAAACCTCTGAGTCTGTTAGATATTGGGATGCCAGATATTTTGAGCTAAACAGTACACGGTTGCTGGGCAATGTTGGTGAACTATGCTGAGTACCATAGCAGAAACATTAATGTGTTGTGACATCTCTCAGTAGTTAGTGCCCTCGCTCCATTTTTCATGAACCAGTTTTAATCTACACATTAAACAATTTTAAATTAACAAGGTTTTAACAGTTCTTTTCTTTAAAATAAGCAACGTCTAGAACCACAACTTGTGTTGTTAAGTATCATGCCTATTGAGGACACAAACCATGTGTTTGGAACACAGTTTAATTAACACCTTAGTAAGATATGCCCTTGCATTAACAACCTACATGGCACCAGTGTCATAAGAGATTAGGAAGCTGTCCTGGGACTCTGACAAAAGACAGGTCAGAATCCTGGATCCTTTCCAAGTTAACAAACCATTACGCACCTTTGTACCATTATTAGCCCAATGTTTGGGATGAACTGACTCTACCCTTGCTCTGGTCTTTTAAAACATATGCAATGCTATTAGTCTACATGGCATTTTAGTGGAGGGAACATGAAAGAGAATTACAGAATACATTATAATGTTAGGTTGCTCATTTTTTTGACATATACACTATGTTCATTATATTTGTATTTCACAGGGACAGTTGAAAGCGGTGAGTGGATAAAGAATTTGATTAGGAGGTAAACTGTGTGTTGTACAGAAACTGGGATGTTGGGCTTTAGCACACACACTAAACATAGCCATTGAAAGTGATTAGGTCCTGTGCTATGGATACTACTCACTTTTTAGCTAACCAACACATGTGCAGCTGTTAAATTGGGTCACTGACCCTTTTCCTACCCTGGACTCTTTTTCTCTGCAAGAATCACCTACTCACCCCTAATATTATATTGAGAAAACCATGAATAGAGAAATGAAGCTATGCTCTTTATATGCAATGTTAACCACATGCACAGAACACATTGAATGGATGTAAAGGCAAGTGAAATTTGTCAGAGTTATGCATTTAAAGAGAAAGTGCAAAAATATTCAACAGACACTGCAACAAAATTACAAGCAAGAGAAATTACAAGTAAACAACTGTCTGAGATTACACTACAGGAAAAGGGCATAGACATGCACATGAGGAGGTGCATGGCAAACCAATGAGCAGTGCAGGTGCTGGCAGAAGAGAACGACTGTCTTTGTACCTGCTCTGCATTTTCATGCTTTAGCTAGGTGTAGACAACTGTTTGAGATGCAGGGACATTACAGCCTAACCTTTCTTATTGTTCAGTCTAGTAATCTCTACCTTGTTCCCTCTTATTTGGGGCTGGATTGATGGCTTTTGGCCACAAACAGAACTTGTGATCCTTGCCCTAGTCAACTGAAGGCTATATGGTGCATTGCTATTGTTAGTGAAGAGTTGCACTTTACATAGCCACCCCAGGAAACTTGTTCTCTGATATTATCTGTCAGAGTTGAAACTGCACTGGTGCTTTAGTGCAGAAGGTTTCACTAATACAACTTTATGTTTTCATATGGTCTAGATATTACTGCCAGTTCCTTGTTGATTTAAGCTCTGCCACAGGATCTATGACTGAGCTGCTACTAAGTCTGCAAGGACAGCCATTATGCTGGAAATGTGCTATGGAAAAAAGAAGAGCCCAAAAATTCTCAATGTGCATGGAGATAGGACATGGTGAAAAACAACGTCTTTATTTCCAGAGGAATAACTGTCGTGCCTAATCAAGCTCTCCTTGCTTTTATTTGTCCTTTCTGCTTCTTGTTGTCTTGCTTACTAGAACAGTGGGGACAGGTCAGTCCAGAATCTTCCCATAGCAGCAATAAGTGATATAATTCTGACATCGACTGCCCTGCTTGTACGAGAATCAAATTCAAACTTTGGCAACTACCTTATACTTCACTTCTGCAGACAGAATCCAGGAAGAGAGAATTCAGAGACTTTGATAGACAGTGAGCTCAACAATGCACACCTGCATAGCAGAGATAGTGAAATTCTCAATGGGTGGAGAACTACTCCCCAGCCTAGCAATATGAATATGATGAGTTCACTTTAGGAGGAGGACATGTAACACAAATTCAGAAAGGAGGTAGAAAAGGGAGTGGAGCAATTGTGTTTCCTTCTTCCAAAACCATCAGGTATACCCTTTACCACAAGGGAATTAACTCATGATCCAAGGACCAAAATCTATTGAAAAATAATGAAGGGAGATTTATTGAATAGCCTCACTGAACAGTTGTTCACCTAGGAGTCAGTCATTCATGTAGCATGATACTTGAGTGATAGATAAAAAGGGAATTCATTTAGGGTACCTTCTCCTCTTGTCCTAGGAGCTTTTTAAATGTGTGCAGGTACACGTGTGAGGGCATGAAGTGACATTAGCATACCATTTCTCCTTTTTTTACTTTAAAAAAATTGAAAAAAGACATGGTAAAGCAATAAATTAATATTGGTTAACTAATTATTGAAATGGGTTAATTACTGTGAATGAATAATTTTAGATTCAAATCCATTTGAGCCACTTTGCTTACCGGGCATGTAAGGAGACATTTTCAAAACAGCAGACATCCTTTTACAAATGCAAATTACACCCACAAAATATGTGCCTGATTTTCTGCAGGTACAAATCTTACAGATGCATCTTTAACCCACCTGCAAAGGGATTTGGGGGGAGAGGGCTCAGTCTTTTAGGAAAATCCACCCCTTGGGGCTGGTCTTCACTGAGGGTGGGGGGGTGGGGATCAACTGCAGATACGCAACTTCAGCTACGTGAATCATGTAGCTGAAGTCTGCCTGTCTGCAGCCGATTTACCTGTCGTCTTCACGGTGGTGGCAGTCGGCGACGCGCTCCCCTGTCGACTCCAGCTTACGCCTCCGGTCAAGCTGGAGTTATGAAGTCAATGGGGGCAGTGCTGGCGATCGATTTCTAGCATCTTTACAAGATGCAAGAAATTGATTGCTAAAAGATCAACGGCTACCCGTGGTAGTGAAGACGCACCCTTGCAGTCTTTATTAACCTTCTTAAAATCTTTCAAACTTGGGTAGGTATATTTTAGATAATAATAATTCCTTTCTAGATGGTCTTTTAATACTATACATTATCTTTTACTGGACTTTTGAGAAATATTGTCTCTTTCTTGCTCTTTCCAAGTAATTTCTCTACACTGTTGGAGGCTAGTCATTGACATACACTATTCCCTGAGGAAGACTTAAGAGTTCAAACATGGGAGATGTACTGGGAATAGATGGGATAAAATACTGCAAGGCCAGTATAAACCTGCAACAAAAAGGTATTAAGAAAATACATGCTGGATTTTATCTATATTATCTTCTGTAAAATGTCACCTTTTGGTCTTCCACATCCTATTTAACTGAAGTAGGTGTTGAGTTCATATTCCCCTAACAGAGCTTGCTGTGTTGAAAAGAGGATGAGTGAGCATTCGCCACTATATTAAAACAGAAGGGTACATTTTGCAGAGACAGCTAGGAGTGCACTTATTGTCTGTTTCTCCCTTTCCCTGGTTTTATTTATATCACTTTTTCTGGAATAGAGTAAACTTGGATCTCCTCCCCCAATCAATCCCTCCTGCATTCTTGAATATTACCAGGATTTGACCATTTTATAACAATGCTTATCCTTTTTAGAGCCAGGACTTGTGTGTATTGGTCACATTAGGCTTGTGGCTAAGGTTGTTGTCACAGATGTTAGGATTACTTTAATTTCTTCCTCTGTTGTGACCAGTAAATTTTCAGCTTCTGCTCTTGAAAAAAAGGCAAGACACACCCACAAAAAATGGTCTCACCTCTTTATAACAATGTTCACTGTGTGCTCAAGAGTCTCTTTTTTAATAAGAAAATCAACCCCAAAACAGTCTGAAAATCTCCTTTATCTGCTTCTTTACAGCAGCTTTATTAAAAGCCACCCTGCAGTAGGTATAATATTTCAGATATTGCAGACCCAGTGGCAAAGATAGCTTCATAGCCAGATGGGACCATTATGGTCATCTGACCTCCTGTATAACACAGACAAGAAAACCTCACTCAATAATTTCTGTACCAAGCCCATAACTTCTTTTTCAGCTAGAGCATATCTATTAGAATGACACCCAGTCTTGACTTAGATGGCAAATGATGGCAAATTCACCATATGTCTAGGTAAATTATTCCAGTGCTTAATTATCCTCACTGGTAAAAACATGTATTACACCCCCCCGACCCCCACTCAATAGGCTTTTATTGTACCTTCCATAATCAGAAAGGGACAAATTTTCAAAATATGGCCTATTTGTTGAAGTCACAATTTTTATTCAGTTTTATGTACACAAAATGATAATTTGTATATAGCAAATCCCATTTACATCTGCAAAAACAACCAGAAATTATTTTTCTTCATTTAGAACCTGCTCCAATGGTCACTAAATTCTGTCATCTGTGCAAATGCATTTTTTTTCTATATGGGCTTTGTGAACAAGCCACTGGAGGCTAGTTTCAAGCTCCTTTGAAAATTTCACCTCATATGTACACAGATATGTACAGTGAAAGGCCCTTTTGCAAAGTTAGGATAAATCTTTAATCATCTTCTATCCCTTCACTTTCTTTTAAGTAGGAGAGGACATCAGCACACAGAATACTACAATTAAAATAAATCCACTAATACAGAAAATCCCCAAAGTCTTGAAAGCCAGAAATATTTAGAATTTCTAGGAAAGTTTCCATCTCTGAAAATTACCGTTACCAGGAGAAAGAAAAATGTGTGTGAACTACTTAGGGTATATAGGGATGCCATATTAATATGTCTTCAAATTAGTGGTGTAATAGAATCCTCATCTGCCTGTACATGAGTCAAGTTTTTAAGAACCACCATTGTATATGGCCAGCGTAGTGCATACATTGTTAGCATGTATACTTGACTGCCTGTAACAGCAGCCTCAGATCAGAATAAGATAAACTGCACTTGTTAATCCAAAATTGTATGTGCCAGTTTAGGAGCCTGTAATGGGATCAGCACTTGCTTCTCTTGGGTGCCCCTTTTCTCTGGCCGATAGTGCCAGATGGCCCCCTTTCTCTCAGTTAAGGGTGACCCTGCTTTTCTCTTTTGGCCTTACATCAGGGGGTGCCTGCCTCTTGGAAGCACCTCCTGCCACTGGTTCTCTCTGCTGGTCTCCAGCAGGTCACCCCTCTGGCCAAGCTGCACAAGTTCTTATCTCAGCCCTGGTATGGGGCCATAGCTCTAAGGCTTCTCTCACAGGCACTGCCACCCAGCTGGAGCCCATCTCGGTACCCACAGCTGGTGATGTCTCAACAGGCCTCCATGAGGACTAGTCTTCAGACTAGCGGGGCCCATCTCGCTACCCTTGCTGGCCTGCACAGTTTCTGTGCCTAATCCCCCATGGGCTTCAACCTGCCTGCAATGAACCACGGCTGGTCCTGCTGCTTTTCCCGCCAGCCAGGTACCTGGTCTTCAGTAGCCTTCCCTGGGCCTCAGTCCTGTCTTCAGTGAGCTCTCCACAGTGAGCTGTCTATGATACTGCTGCTCTTTCAGCCAACTAGTCACACTGCTTCTTCATAGTATGTAATTAGCTGACAAATGTGTCCGTGTGTATGCGGCCACTGATCATTATAACCCATCCATGCATCTGAAGAACTGAGCTTTTTTAACCAAAAAAGCTTATGCCCAAATAAATCTGTTAGTTTTTAAGGTGCCATGAGATTCCCTGTTATTTTCATGGATACAGACTAACATAGCTACTCCTCTGATACTTATAACCCGTCAGTATTTTTGTAGACCTTGAAGAGACATAAAAGGAAGAAAGTTTACCAGGGACACCAAAGAGTGACAAGCCACACTCACTGTAACAAGGAGCAGTGATCTCTGTAGCAGTTCTTTCATTGTGAGTTTCTCCACTTCTATCTCGCTCATACTTAAATATAGGAATTGTCTCAGTATAAATTCTACATTTTCCTTCCATAAATGTTTGCAGTAACTATCAATAAAAATTCAGGTTTTCATATAGTTCAGAGAAATACAGCATTTTATCCCATTTAAGAGGCTTTTGAAAAAGAATCAGAGTGTCAGTGGAATAAACCTCTCATTCTTAGAAGAGCAGGTGTATAATGGTGTTTCTTCCCAGTCTGTATAATTGCTGCTTGACACTTCACAATTCACAAAGCACAGAATGATCCTCCACCTACTGAAAACCTCCTGGAATAAAGAGCGCTGGCCCACCCTGCTTTTTGGAGTTGCTGTTCCTACACATCAGCTCCTATGGGCACTGTGGCCAGGGCAGAATGGACTAAATATGATATACAGTTGTCAGTTCTTGCAAAAGCCAAAGGTTCACAAAAGCAATAGGGATAGTTCTTGATTTCAGGCAATCTGCGCTTAGACCCACCTCTTCTGGCAACATGGCAGTCTGCTTTGCCTTGCTGCCATTGGCTGGTACTCTGTCACTTGTTCTCTGTGGTCTGTTAAAACCACAGAGGAATTATTACTGTTTATTAACTAAATTTTGCAACATAAATTCTTCTGCCCAGAAAATTGTGCTCTAAATAACTATGAAGTAAATAGTTCAACTTGTTATGTTTGTTAAAAAGAGAGAGAGAATAGAATTGAAGTTTTTGTATTTTATGTTTGTATCTTACATTTGGTTACTGTTGCCAGTGTCGCCAATAGAGTTGAGTGAATAACTTGGCTTGTTGGCAGTTCCAAAAAATTGAAAGGAAAAAAAAAATCACTTCTGGTCAAGCTGAATCAAATATTTTGTGAATAATTTCAGTAAACTGAAAATAAATACATTTGAAGTCAAATTGACCCGAACCAGATTTGAGGAATACGTCTTTCTTGTAACTTTTAGCCCAAAGGTTAGAGCACACACTGGGAAATGGGAGATCCAACTTTAATTCCTTGCTCCAGGGACCAGTTTATAGACAGTGTAACATCTTCAACAGCAGCAACAGAGAGATCCACCCCAAAATATCCCATAACCTATGGCTAGGGCACTTTCCCTATAGTGAGGAATCCGAAATTCAAATCTCTGTTCCACATTTGGCAGAGGGGGAAACTGAACCTGGGTCTTCCACAGCCTAGGTTAGTGAACTAACCATGGGGCTAAAGGTTAAAAGGCAAGCCACTGCTGACAGTTTAAGTGAACCGTCAAAAAAAATAAATCAGGACATAACTATTCAGTGAATTTGTGAAAAATATGAATAGTTTTGGGTTGGGTGACCAGACAGCAAATGTGAAAAATCAGGATACGGGTGGGGGGCAATAGGAGTCTATATAAGAAAAAGACCCCAAAATTGGGACTGTCCCTATAAAATCAGGACTTCTGGTCACCCTAGTTTTGGATCAGTCAGACTGTATTTTGCAGCTAATAAATTATTTGTCCAAAACATTTTGCCCAGCTCTAGTCACAAACAACATCTGAATTAAGTAAAATAGCTTCCTTATTGAGCAGATAAGAAGTTTATTTAAACAAAGATTCATTTATTGTCTATTGAGAACTGGTTTTTACCTTGTCACTGTTCACATATCCAGTCTGAACGTAACTAGTAGAGGAGTCCAGTGGCACCTTAAAGACTAACAGATTTATTTGGGCATAAGCTTTCGTGGGTAAAAAATTCACTTCTTCAGATGCATGGATGGGTTATAATGATCAGTGGCCACTTACACACATGGACACAGTTGTCAATTAATTACATACTCTGCTGGAGCAGTGTTCACAACCTTCAGCATCAAAACATGGGGCTTTATGCAGTGGAAGGAAGAAGCATCTCTATTAGTTCTGACAGGAGAGAGTACTGATAAGTAGCATCCTGGAGCAAGTCTGACATGCAATGATGTAGAAGGTGGGACATATGCATTAATTACAAATGGTTGGGATATCTCTTGGTATCCTTGGGTTTACCAAAGCCTTTAAAAACATGGATCAATGTTCCAGAATCTTCTACAATCCAAAACACAATGGAAGGAAGAGCAATAAAATATTGGTGGTAATAGGTTCTAAGAGGAACTTAAAATTCTTCAGGGAGTTTCCTCCCTGAAAAATGGAGAGGATTTCAGATAGGAAATAGGAGAAGGAGTTTGTGCATTGTAAGAGCTCATTGTGTTCATATTTAGAAACCTTGAAGATTATGTGTTTACGAACGTTGAATACCAAAGCCATTAAAATTATCACTAACAAATCCCCAAACTAACCAAAACATCCCTTCTAGCAGTGACAGGATTTTGAGAACCAAAACCGACAAAGAATGGGCAAAAGGCTCCACTTTAGTATGGCCAGAGAGAATTATAAATGAAAAAGGCAGAGGACAAATTTTTCAAGAGTCCACTATTTTGAGGTATTTAAATTTTTGTTTGTCACAATTGATATACAGGCCAGATTTTCAACAGCTCTCAGCTCCCAGATAGGCACCTAAACAAGGGACAGATTTTTAGAAAAGCTCAGTACCCAATGCCAGCAGAAGGAGAAACAGCCAGGTTGTCTGCTTGGCAGGATGACCCCCTTGCTGCCAATAACAATCACTTCAGGGCAACCGTACTAGCTGCCTACAGCCCTGAGAAATGCTTGTCCTTTCAGAGAGGTTGAAGGGAAAGGGAAATGTATGTCATATGAGATACATGACACTAAGTGCATATATTAACCACTAGCAAAAGACCAAGAAGGTAGGAGTTTGCTGTATCCATCACAACATGAACATCAACAATTTAGGTTTCCAGCTTATAAAAGGCAAAAAAAAAAATTCAATTTCATATTTTTACAGTTTATAATAATAAAATTACCTTCATGTCAGGCATTTGCCCAAACTGTCATTAACTACCAGGAAGTTACCCAAAGGTCATTATTGCTTAATTAACATATAGAGAATATGTCAGCTCACTTCTATAAAACATATTTCCCTTACTTTGTCTTCTTCTCTCTTTTTCCAACTCTTCATTGCTGCATATTTTCTTTGGTTATCCTTAATGTACATAGAATCAAAGAATACGTGGGTTTGAAGGCACGTCAGGAGATCTAGTCCAACCCCCTACTCAAAGCAGGACCAATCCCCAACTAAATCATCCCAGCCAGGGCTTTGTCAAGCCTGGCCTTAAAAACCTCTAAGGAAGGAGATTCCACCGCCTCCATAGATAACCCATTCCAGTGCTTCACCACCCTTCTAGTGAAAAAGTTTTTCCTAATATCCAACTTAAACTTCCCTCACTGCAACTTGAGACCATTACTCCTTGTTCTTTCATTTGCTACTACTGATCTAGTAGTCTAGATCCATCATCTTTGAAACTCCCTTTCAGGTAGTTGAAAGCAGCTATCAAATCCCCCCTCATTCTTCTCTTCTGTAGACTAAACAATCTCAGTTCCCTCAGCCTTTCCTCATAAGTCATGTGCTCCAGACCCCTAATCATTTTTGTTGTCCTCCTTTGGACTCTTTCCAAATTTTCCACATCTTTCGTGTAGTGTGGGACACAGTACTCCAGATGAGGCTTCACCTCATGTCAAATCTGCTGGCAATACCCCTACATATACAGCCCAAAATGCCATTAGCCTTCTTGGCAACAAGGGCACTCTGTTGACTCATGTCCAACTACTCGTTGACTGCAACTCCTAGGTCCTGTTTTGCAGAACTGCTGCCTAGCCATTCGGTCCCTAGTCTGTAGCAGTGCATGGGATTCTTCCATCCTAAATGCATTATTCTGCACTTGTCCTTGTTGAACCTCATCAGATTTCTTTTGGCCCAATCCTCTAATTTGTCCAGGTTCCTCTGTATCCTATCCCTACCCTTCAGCATATCTATTACTCCTCCCAGTTTAGTGTCATCGGAAAACTTGCTGAGGGTGCACTCCATGTCATCCTCCAGATAATTGATAAACATATTGAACAAAACCAGCCCCAGGACCGACCCTTGGGGCACTCCGGTTGATACCGGCTGCAACTAGACATGGAGCCATTGATCACTACCTGTTGAGCCAGACGAACTAGCAAGCTTTCTATCAGTCAAGCATATCAGAATCTGACCCAAATCTGAGCTACATGATTTACTTCAAAATAATATCAGCACCTTTTGGCAGTTCAGTTTTACATACATTGCTTTGTGTTCTATGACAGTGAATCATGTCCTCAGACCACTGTTACGGGCAACAAGTTTATTACAAAAATCAGTTTTGAAAATGTCAAACATAATGGAAAACCTAACATCACCAAAGTTGTGCACAGCTTCTTTCTTAAGTCTTACCCTGCAACCCTTCTCTTGCTCTCTCTCTGTTTCTCTGTCTCTCTCTCTTGTCATAGAGTTAGAAGGGCAAAATTTCAACTGCTGTTGCTATGTAAAACTGACGTAGCAGTTGTCAAAGAATTTTTCTTATGAACAGTAGTGTCAGTGCTCCCTATCACCCAGGAAAAAATAGTCATGCTATTGAACTATGCCAAGTGTAATTTCCAGTCTTCTTTTTCCTCCATCTCCAACAAATGAGAAATCCACCATTTCTTTCTGTTGTTGTGATAAGTCTTGCAGGTGTCATATTAAGAGGCACAGAGCATAACAATATCATCTAGTCCAAGTAAAGATTATTTAAAAAGGCTCCCACACAGCTGTGGATAAGGGAAATAAAAAAATTAAGTAACCTTAAGACCTACATGCATTTCCAGCTGTTTTTTTTCTCCCCTGTGATGCATACTGGGAGAGGAGAAAGACAAATGCAATTTATTTGTTACAGTTCTAAGACTGAGAAACATTCAGCCATTTCTTATAATGGTCACCAGCTCAAGTCAGCAAGACCCCAAAACTATACAATACTCCAAAATTCAGGCTGGCAGTTATTTTTAATATGATTCTCGCTCTAATGATAGTGCAACTAACTGAAAAGCAAGGGAAAAAGCCCAGTGCAGCAGGAAGAAGTGTTAGTGATTCAATATTTAACTTTTGAGTACTGAACCTGTCTGGACTCAATGCCAGACCATGGTATTGGGAGGCACTTGTATTTTACAATCTCCTTGGATTAGGGTATTCTGCTTTCACTTCCCATCCTAAACTGTTGCAAAGTGTTCTTTTGTACTGTTAAATAGTAGTTGTGTCTCACCTCAGAAATAG
Organism: Dermatemys mawii; assembly: GCA_007922305.1. Classification (NCBI taxonomy): domain Eukaryota; kingdom Metazoa; phylum Chordata; order Testudines; family Dermatemydidae; genus Dermatemys; species Dermatemys mawii. The sequence continues at coordinate 26,708,126 of ML677335.1, forward strand.
ATGCACATCAGCAGTGAGTAAAGGAACAACTTTTCTTATTTAGGGACTGATCCTTTTCCTATTAAGTCAAGGACAAAATCCCCACTAACTTAATGGACTCAAGACTAGACCCATAGTTTGTGAAGTCAGTAAAGTTTGTTTAGCAATTTGTAATCAGCTTGGGTGAAAGGAATAAACTACATGAATACAAGATCACTATTATTACCTAATGTTAGCAGAAGATACCAGTGCTGAAAAACCTACTGAAAGCAGAAAAAGCCTTACAAAAACAAATGAGATTAGTGGCTTGACACAGCACCCATTGAAGTCAATGGAAAGACTCCTATTGACTTCAAAAGGAGTCAGATCATGCCCTAGAGCTAGTTGTGGTTATTTAACTTTTCTTCCTCTATTCCCATGACCCTCCTCTGGCAAGTAGCACTCCAAAAAGTGGGGAAGATAAGTCATTTTCAAGCAGTTCAGAGTCTTCTGTAGAATAAATCCTAATCGCAGAACTGTAACAGTACATGAGACGATGATTATGAATCTAAAAGCAAATGGACAGTGAATTAAGTGTCTGAAGTGGATTGGATTAAAACTAGTGCAGAGCTCCTGTATGAATGGATACTGCCATTTAATTCAGCTCCCAATTAACTACCGAGTATTTATATAATTTATGGCTATAGCTGACACCTATTATTGCTTTCTGTGCAAATTCTTTCATTAAAAAAAACAAACCAAAAAAAACCCCAACCACCAGTGCAAAGCCATTCTACAGCTTTTGAAGCTGTAGAGAAAAGATTATCAGTAGCAAACTGAAAGTGTGATGCTCCTATCACTTATCTACGTCAATATAATACCGCTACATTTCCACTGAAGATATTTTTCTCTCTCTTCCACTTTTCCCTCTATAGCACTCCTGATTATTTCAGCAAGAGAAATCAAAACAGAACATGGAAGACAAACCAACAAAGCTGATCTCTAGCAACGGCATGTGGCTGAAAGTTAAATGTGAGCTGTGACACGCGGAAAAGTCATCCTTATTCTAACAGAATATTACTGTACATGTTTCTTATAAAAGCAACTGATAAGATACCCGAGTTATTTTCTAATCACATACATGTTTTTAGTGTCAGACAAAAGCAAAATGAGTGAAGTCTAAATACACTTTTTTGTAATATAAAGAACATACACGTATGTATGTTACATGTATGGTATATATACACATAAATGTATATCATACTCAGGAAGCATGGTATACATTTGGTGATGATTCATTATGCATTAGTATTCTCCCCAATTGTAAGCATTAATGTGTTCATGAGTTACGTGTTTGTTCTTAAATGAAATTCAAATGACTTAATTTTACATGCTTAACATTTGTATGAAAATAATATATCAAGATGCCAGTTGCTTGTGTATCATAGCAGGAATAAAATTAGCTCATGTCAGTACTGTAGACAGCACTAAGTAAACTAGTAATGACTTCCCATGTGATAAAAACTGTGAACTTCACTGTATGTGGTGCTAATATGCACTACTATTATTACTGTTGGTCTTTAATACTATTTTATGCATTAATTTCATTAGTTCTGGCAGGAGATACTAATTCTATTGATGTCAATTGATATCATGCTTTGGGAATCTGAATCAATTTATAAAAGATTACAGAGAATAACCCTCCTACCCCAAACCTCCAAATAAAGTTATTTTTAAAAGGGACACAGTTACACTGAAAATCACCTTTCAGGTATACAGCAGTCACCCATTGAAGAGAAGCAACGAGTTCAGAGATGGTCCTAAGTTTGTGTCGTATTTTGAAATGAATCAAAATCTATTTTATCAGAGAATTGGTTATGGAAACAGTTATGATATCAGTCCTGATTACTATTGTATGTAGGTATATGTCCTCGCCTGTTTTCTCAGCATTTAAAAGCCCAGTTCTAGAATTCAGTGTCTGATACATTTTGGATGCATGTAAAAATCTAGAATACATTATTCTTTCCCATTTTCCTCATTTAGAAAACACTGCTGAACTTAAAACCATCAATTCCCAGCACAGAGACATGAACATCCACAATGCAGTTAAGATATTAAAGAACCTCAGCATATACAGCTTTGAGTCTGTCTGCAGATTCTCAAATGCTCCATAACAGTGACATCTAACTGTAAAATAATTTAGCTTGAACATTTGGAGCAGGTATGTATGATATAGCTTTTACATATATTGTATGAATATACAACATCGTTACCCGATAGTTTGCAGTACGCAAGCAAGAATTAACAAGTAGGTCCTCTATGTTTCAATGAAATATCATCTGACTTACGTCACTAAATGTAAGTCATTCTCCCTAAATAGGTAAATTGCTCTGCTTAGAGTTTTATATACAAATGGGGGAGAAGGGAGGGTGGGGGCGATTGGCTGTTTAGGAATCAATCAATCATTTAGGCATATATTTCAAACCATTTCTTTGTATAAAATAGTACTATAAATCCATTATTAACATAATTATTGATGATCTGCACTCCATTAGTTCATAAAACTTGACAAACTATCAACTATTCAACTACCATCAGCATTTTCTCGACTGCTTTACGATACAGAGAGATTGAGTAGGGTGAGCTTTAATTCCAATTTTGTAATAATGCTATGAGTAGACGTGATCTGGCTTCCAAACCACTGCAGCAATGCAGATGTAAAAAAAAATAAAAAACATATTTTACCGTGAAAGAACCTAAACAAATCATTTTCATGTCACAGTTGTAGCATTAATTTTATTTTTATGCAGGTTAATCGTCTTTCACCCTTGTTTATTGCATTGATTATTTGCTTGCCAGAAATCCAGGGATAAGCAGTAAATTAGGTCAGAAATTACTGCCTGGATTTGACCTTCCATAATTGACAGACTAAGGATTGCATGCATGATAATGACAGACCTATCATTATGATTCCTTATAATGGGAAATGTGAGCTACTTTGGTTTCTATTGTTTTCTAAAATACTACTATTAGCTGATCCTCTGAGAAACTGCCACACAGTTCCAAATGTGTGCACACAGAACTATTATAAAGAATTGTGTGCGGGGAAGGAAGTACTTTATTTATGACGATTTAGGGGGAAATGATTCCAACTGGGTAAAAGTCAAGGTTGACTTACACAAGAAGTTACTAAATCTTGTAAGCTTTAACTAAAATTAAATTGAATGGAAAAGTAGGGTAATATGTCATGCTGTCTGGAGTGATTCATGATGGTGAGTGCCAACCTCAGGGCAGACTGTCAAGAAGCAGGCCAGAGACCTCAAACTGATTGTATGTTATATAATTAGAGTTTACCAGCCTAACTCCTGTGAACTCCTGAAGCACTATAACAATTTGACAGTCAAGCTCAACTTAGTAATAAATGGTTGCCATAAAACAAAGATCACAAAAGACTCAGGATGCACCCAGTCCCAAGTGAGACCACTCACTTGCCCCAGGTCATTTTGTACCTCAGATCTCACAGTGCTGGTAGCCAATCCTATAGTACATTAACTAAGGATTTATTACCTAGGAAAAAGAAATTAAAGAGTTATTGACAGGTTGAAGCAGGCAACATGTATATACACAAATGAGTTACAATCTGTGGTTCCAAAAGGTGACAGAATTGTATCAATCTGTCAATACTGAATATCTTTTAGGGCTAATAATCCACACCAACCCTAGGGAGCTCTGCTTCTCTTTCGTAACTCCAGCCCCATGAGTCCAAACAGCTAAAAAAAAAAGAAAAGAAATAATATTTTCTTGTGTCTCTGTTTTATCTCCTTCTTCCAACACTCAAGTTGATGGGACAGGCTTTCTTGCATGGGTTTGATAGGGCCATTAAACAACTCTTTGTATCATGATGCTCCACAATGACCCATTTAGTTTTGATAGTCCTTGATGGATGGTTGACTATTTCTTCTGACAGGATTAACAGGTTCAGGACAAGCATTTTTACAGTGATAAAGCAAAACTTACATATCACCTTATAACATGGGATACCGACATTGCATGTAAAATTAATGACTACAGCAATTTACAAGTGTTCCAGAGAGTCTAAACATTAAACACATCACCATAAGTCTAATGTCTATCTTGAACAGTACAAATATACAGGTGAGCTGGTCTGGTTTACAGCTATAAATTTCAGTGCTCAGCTGACACCTACAGCTTTGGCAAGTTTTGGCACCTGGTCTGCCCTTATCACATAGTGGAAATAGGAAATTACAGAATAAGCAGAACAATGATGAATTGAGATCTATGGTTTTTCATTGAAAATGCACTGAAAGCCCCTTCTCAAAAAATTGTACAGTCTAAAATCAATAAGACAAACAAGATGGTAGTAGAAAGGAAATATCTCCATTATAGAGATGGAGAACTGAGACATGAAAGCATTAAATGCCCCAAAACTGCATTACATGTACATAGTATAGGATTGGTGCCTAAGTGACTTGACCAAGATATCACAGGAAGTCTGTGGCAAAGCTGGGAATTGAATCCAAAACTCAAAGCTACTCCATGCCTTATCAGTTGGACCATCCTTCCTCCCTGGTGATTTTCATGTTCCTATTATGGGTGGAACTTTAATAATCTCTTCTTGAAAAGTTATGTAGACAATCTTAGTTTTTTTAAAATAGAACCTTTTGCTCTCCGAGACATATGTCAGATACTATACACCAAAATAAGTCTCCCCCAACCCACCCACAATAAAACTAAAACCAATAATATAAGACAACTGTTTATATTAGGCCCAGCACTCACAAAATCTGTCTCTTCTCTTACCGGCTACTCACTTAATTAAAAATTAATCTGTTAACAATGACATTGTAGATGAAAGTGAGATTAGATGACCAAAAAACATCTGTTCTCTTAATACCATCCACATTAACATGTATTGTACATATTTTGACTAGAAATCCAATATTGTGTTTTGTTTCACTCAAGGAAGTGTTATTACTAATATCCTGAAACACTAGGCTACTGTATGTTTCAAGAATGTGAAAGCTTCTCCCCACAAATGAAAAACATGTTAAAAAAATGGAACACCTTAGGAAATGTGCTCTTTATTAATTAAATCCACACCTCCTGTACTATTGTCTTTCTGCCCACTAAGCTTCTCCAGGGAAAAAAACCTCTGAAGTCATTGGTCGTCTTTTTTTGTGGTCCTATTATATGCTCCCTAGTGTGTCAGAAGTTAGCATGAACTGGTAGTAAAAATGTAGAAAACACGCATTATTGAAACTTTAACAATAAAAGACATTGAGAAGTTCAGGAAATTAGCAGGTAAAGAAGTTATGGTGTCATTGGAATAAAAGCTGCTGTACCTGCACTTTATAATTTTGGTGGTTCATAACCCAATGCCACTTTCTCACTTTTACTGGAAGGTGTTGAAACCTTAGCATTCACTCCTACACACACGATTCTCTCTCACACAGATCCACTGTGAGGATTTTAATGATAGAGATTTCTTTTTGGCTGCTGCAGTGCCTTCAGGTCTCATGGTTTGAGCAATCTGAATTTTCCAATAGCTGGCAGGTGTATTTTTTTTGGCAGACATATTAAATTTGCTTTTCATTATGACCCTGACAGAAGGCAAGCAGCCTGCTGGAGCTCTAGTTTTCCCCCCTCTTTTCATTTCGATTTTGTTCACTTTTCCCCATTGATCTCAACCCCTATAAAAACAGCACGAGAAGTCTGTAACCTAACCTAGGAGAAATCCCCTAGCAACTCCATGTCCTTGTTAGAACACATGTGAATGCCTCATCATCTCTCTGTGGAGTGACCTGTGGGATAAGACTGCTACTTGAGTCAAATTATTTATATTTCTTTTCTTTCCCTACCAGATGACAGGTCTCTTCATGAGTAAAGATTATAACAGGATTGTCAGTGAGGCAGAAGTTTACTGCAGTCTTATTGTACAGTTTAAATATAAAGCAAAGAGCATGCTTTGGGAAATGCCAGTCTTCAATTCTTGAACAAAAGAGAATCTGCACTTTACCAAAACCTGAGGATTCTCTGTGAGGAATTTGTAGTAGTGAATTTTAAGCATCGTTAGAAGAGAAGGGCAGAGTGTGAGTGGAACCATAGTCTGGGAAACACAGCTGAGCTGACCAGGATAATTTGTGCCAGTTATAAGGATAGCAGAGATTATACCTCCCCACCCAGAGCAAGAGGGAAACCAGGTGCCAGATTGGGACTACGAGGGCAGGTCTACACCACAATCAGAGGTGTGACCGTGGCACGTGTAGACTAGCTCAAAATAATATCATTTAAACCATGGTAACAAACGGGGCAGCATAGGCTAGTAATAGTTACTTGAGTATAAACCTACAGTCCCAGATGGGCCTGTACAGCCTGTGCAGCTGAGACTTCACTGCTATTGTTATTTGAGGCAGCTAGATAGGGATGTCTATAGGTGCCTCAGCCACACTTGTGACTGAAGAAAAGACATACCTCCAAAGTACCAATCAGGTGCCCTGCTCTGCTCCTGGGCAGCACAACCATGCATTGCTGCCTACCTAGGGCTTGTGGTAAAGCCACATTCAAGCTCTAAGCATGTAATTTGGCTCCTTATCCATCTTCTTTATACATGCAGACATGTAATTGAAAGTATATAGGTTTATGACAACAGATTCATAATATAGAAAGTAAGAAAAATTAAAGTATTTATAAAAATGTATCTTGGGCTGAGATTTACACAAATTTGGATGAGCCTTTGACTTCCTGAAATTCAAAGCTCCATTCGCTGCAAGGATCTCCCATTACAAAATGACCCAATCACTAGCCTGGGACAGCTACTCCTAATTCAGTTTGTAGTCCTTTCCTCTGGGCTCTGTTTCTTCCTCAACACACTAATAAAAGGAAATAAAAAGGTGGAATAAAAAAACCCCAACAAAACAAAAACCCCATCACTGTTCTGTTTTTGATTGTGGGCCCTTTGACTGCCAGCAACTAATATATGTGGCCCTCCCCCTTCTTAGGGGGTATGCAGAGCCTACTTGCCTTCTCACAGACTTCTACTGCAAGCTACAGGAGACTGTACTCTCAACCCTTGCTGTTCCCTGACCCCCTTGTGGAACTGGGGCCCTCCTTTATATCCCCCAGCTGGGAATCAGACCCAATCAGAAAATGCCCTCCACCTGGGTCAGCTGATTCCCAACAGCTGCCTGCTGAGCTTTTTTCCAGAAACAGGCTGGCTGCTCTTGACTCTTAAATAGCTGGACAGCCCTGATACAGTATAATATTTTATGTTTACTTGCAAAAATCAGAGCCAAAATCATCCTGACTGTAACTCCACTGAAGTTATTTCCAGAATAAATTGAGACCATAATCAGAATCCCATAAAATAAGAGAATGGTACAGCACACAAAATTCAGATCTGGATTTTGACCTTGCTAAAAATTCAAAGATGTTCTGATGTAAAAGTATGAACCAACCATAACCATATGGAAAGTATGGAACAGCTGTAAGAGAGCAGTATAATTGCTCAGAGCTCCAGTAGAAAACTGGAGAAAAGCCTGTTGAGAGCCTTTGGGTTAAGTTTAGAAGTGAAACCAGCAAGGCTGACATCATGGTGGGAGTCTGCTACAGACCACTAGGCTAGGAGGATAAAGGTAGATGAGGCTTTCTTTGGACAATTACTAGAAGCTTCCAGATCCCAGGCCCTAGTACTCATGGGGGACTTCAATCACCTTGACATCTGCTGGGTGAGCAATACAGCAGTGCACTGACGATAGAGGAAGTTTTTGGAGAGCACTGGGGACAGCTTCCTGGTGCAAGTGCTGAAGGAATGAACCAGGGGCCTTGCTCACAAACAGGGAAGAATTGGTATGGGACATTGGTGGCAACGTGGGCAGCACTGACCATGAGATGGTCGAGTTCAGGATCCTGACAAAAGGAAAAAAAGAGAGCAACAGAATATGGACCCTGGACTTCAGAAAAGCAGACATTGACTTCCTCTGGGAACTGATGGGTAGGATCCCCTGTGAGGTTAATATGAAGGGGAAAGGTGTCCAGGAGAGCTGGCTGTATTTTAAAGAAGCTTTATTTTGGGTGCAGGAACAAATTATCCCGGTGTGCAGAAAGAATAGCAAATACGACAGGAGACCAGCTTGGCTTAACGAAGAAATATTTGATGAGCTTAAACACAAAAAGGAAGCTTACAAGAAGTGGGAACTTGGACAGATGACTAGGGAGGATAAAAAAATATTGCTAGAGCATGCAGAGGTGTAATCGGGAAGCCCAAAGAATTATTGGAGTTCCAGCTAGCAAGAGATGTGAAGGGTGACAAGAAAGGATTCTACAGGGAAAGTGTGGGACCCTTACTGAATGGGGCAGGCAACCTAGTGACAGATGATGTGGAAAAAGCTGAAGTTCTCAGTGCTTTTTTTTTTTTTGTCTTTGTCTTCACAGACAAGGTCAGCTCCCAGACTGCTGCACTGGGCAGCACAATACAGAGAGGAGGCGAGCAGCCTCAGTTGTGAAAGAACAGGTTAAGCACTATTTAGAAAAGCTGTTTGTGCACAAGTCCGGGGGGCCAGATGCAATGCATCCAAGGGTTTGAGAGAGTTGGCTGATGTGATTGCAGAGCCTTACATCATCATCTTTGAAAACTTATGGCAATCGGGGGAGGTCCCAGACTATTGGAAAAAGGCAAATATAGTGCCCATCTTTAAAAAAGGAGAAGGAGATTCTGGGGAACTACAGATCAGTCAGCTGTACCTCAGTCTCTGGAAAAATCATGGAGCAGGTCCTTAAGGAATCCATTCTGAAGCACTTGGAGGAGAGGAAAGTGACCAGGAACAGTCAACATGGATTCACCCAGGGTAAGTCATGCCTGACCAACCTGATTGCCTTCTATGATGAGATAACTGGCTCTGTGGATATGGGAAAAGGTGGTGAACATGATATACCTTGACTTTAGCAAAGCTTTTGATACGGTTTCCCACAGTATTCTTGCCAGCAAGTTAAAGAAGTATTGGATGAATTAAAGCTGGCTAGGTCATTGGGCTCAATGGGTAGTGATCAATAGCTTGATGTCTAGTTGGCAGCTGGTATCAAGCAGAATGTCCCAGGAGTTGGTCCTGGGGCTGGTTTTGTTGAACATCTCCATTAATGATCTGGATACTGGTATGGATTTCACCCTTAGAAGTTTGCAGATGACACTCAACTGAGGGGGTTAGATATGCTAGAGGGTAGGGATAGGATCCACAGAGACCTAGACACATTGGAGGATTGGACCAAATGAAATCTGATGAGGTTCAACAAGGACAAATGTAGTCATGCACTTAGGAAGGAAGAATCCCATGCACTGCTGCAGGCTGACTGGCTAAGCAGCAGTTCTACAGAAGAGGACCTGGGGATTACAGTGAACAAGAAGCTCAATATGAGTCAGTAGTGTGCCCTTGTTGCCAAGAAGGCTAACAGCATATTGGGCTGCATTAGTAGGAGCACTGTCAGCAGAGATTGAGGGACATAATCGTTCCCCTCTATTTGGCACTGAGGCCACATCTGGAGTATTGGAGTCCAGTTTTAGGCCCCCTCACTACAGAAAGAATGTGGACAAATTGGAGACAGTCCAGTGGAGGGCAACGAAAATGATTCAGGGGCTGAGGCACATGACTTATGAAGAGAGGCCGAGGAAACTGGGCTTATTTAGCCTGCAGAAGAGAAGAGTGAGGCGGGGAGATTTGATAGCAGCCTTCAACTACCTGAAGTGGGGGTTCCAAAGATGCTGGAGCTAGGCTGTTTTCAGTGGTGGCGGATGATAGAATAAGGAGCAATGGTCTCAAGTTGTAGTGGGGGAGGTTTAGGTTGGAAACACTATTTCACTAGGACGGTGGTGAAGCACTGGGATGGGTTAGTTAGTGAGGTGGTAGAATCTCTATTCTTAGGTTTAAGGCCTGACTTCACAAAGCCTTGGCTGGGATGATTTAATTGGGGTTGGTCCTACTTTGAGCAGGGGATTGGACTAGATGACCTGCTGAGGTCTCTTCCAACCCTAATGTTCTATAAATATTAGGCTCTGGATACAGGTTCAGACTCTGAAGATCCTCAAAATTCTTGTGTGTTTGGATCTGGGGGTTTGGCTCAACTTCATAGAATGTTTGAATGAATCATTTGTGCCTTATATTTTTTAATCCCTTGCCTCTAAAAACAAAGCCATGTAGAGTGTCCATTTCTACAGATACTAGAAAAACATGCCTACAGAAAACTCTCACTGACATTAATGGGTATGTTGCCTCTATGAAAATGCACAACTGGGTATATACATCTTATTTGCCTCTCTTAGCCCAAGCAGATTTTTGTTGATGTTGTTGTTGTTGTTGTCGACAACTGTAAACCTAATTTTGCAGTCCTTACTCAGGTAAACTTCTCCCTAGTCATCACCGACACCCTCTCTTTGGCATAACGTGAAGTCCATCATCAGCTCCCCTCACAAGCCCTGACCATGGCCTATTTTAGCAAGGTGGCTCTTGAAACATGCATATATCCTGTGACTTTTTTTCCTCGTACCCACACAACTCTCATGAGTAAATGGGGGAGTTTGTCCTAAGCGTGGATTATAACACAAAAAATACATATATTTGACATAACTGCTATCAACCTAATATGTGTTAATCTTAACAGGAAAAAAATGTTCAGATTGCTCTTTTCAGAAACATGAGTATCATTTACATAGTCATGGATCATGGAAAATGAAAATAGATGATTTTCTCTACTGTTTATTATCTGTGTCTTTGTAATGATTGTTAGCCTTGTTTCAAAAGGTTACCTTGTATTTTTTGCTTAATTTATTATATTTATTTTGATTAAAAGACATTGCAATGTGAACGCATGTTATTCACTTTACATCAACACAAGCCAGAAAGGAATAGCTCTTCACTAACAAGGCTATAGATTATTCCTGAGATTTCCAGGTTAGAAATGAAATATTCACTGTTTAGAGAAACAGTAAAAAATGAAAGCTACAGGCAACCTGTACTCTATCTTGTAACCATGAACTCTGAAATAATTTGTTTTGCAAAGATATAATTTAGATCTGCAATAATAAAGGCTTTAGAAGTGATAAACATTTGCATCTACCAAAAATCAAACAAAATCACGATTAATAAGCTTTGTACTTAGAGGATTTTTTGCTACATTTTTAACAGCATTAAATGCTTTAAGGCAGTTCTGTTGCAAACAGAACTGCCTTAAAGCATTTAATATTAAATATAGGACAGAGTGTTTACCATGAAGATCTCAATTTCTGCACAGCTCTTTTTTTAAAGCTGACATTACAGTATTATGAGGCAATCACATCAGCCAGGTTATTTTTCATTTGCATTAGTGGGAATTATGCATCTAAAGACACATTGAGATGAGAGTATAACCCTATATTAGAACATAGACTCACAGACTTTAAAGCCAGAAGGGACCATCATAATTATCTAGTCCAGTGGTTTTCAAACTTTTTTTGGGGGAGACTCAGTTAAAGAAAATTGTTGAAACCCATGATCGAACGGAACTGGTGATGAGGGGTTTGGGGCGTGGGAGGGGCTCAGGGCTGGGGTAGAGGGTTGGGGTGCAGGGGTGAAGGCTGTGGGGTGGGACTAGAAATGAGGGGTTCAGGATGTGGGAGGGGGCTCTGGGCTGGGACAGGGAGTTAGGGTGTTGGAAGGGGCCAGGGATCTAGGCTGGGGGTGCAGGTTTGGGGTGGGGGCAGGGATGAGAGAGTTAGGGTGCAGAAATGGGTTCCAGGTTTGGATGGGGGCTCAAGGCTGGGGCAGGGGGTTGGGGCACAGGCACAGACTTACCTCCTGGTCAGCAGCGCAGTCAGGGTGCGCCACATCCTGTGCTATACCCTGGAAGTGACCAGAAGCAGGTCTGGCTCCTAGGCAGGTAGCTCTGTGTGACTCGCCCAGAGGCACCACCCTCTCCAGTTCCCATTGGCCAGTAGTTGTATCAGGTAAATTGAAAAATACTATTTCTTTTGTTTGTTTGTTTTTTTACAGGGGAAATACTTGCAATCAAAAATAAATATAACGCGAGCACTATATACTTTGTATTGTGTTTTAATTGAAATCAATATATTTGAAAATGTAGGAAACATCCAAAAATACTTAAATAAATGGTATTCTATTATTAACAGTGCGATTAATCGCACAATTAATCACGATTATTTTTTTAACTACACAATTAATCGGGATTCATTTTTTAATCACTTGACAGCCCTAAATAAAATATAGTTCTTAATGTTATATGCAGCTATAAGTTTCTGATCTCCCTAACTGGCCATAGTGGTGATCTATTGGTGTAACTCATCTCTGGAGTGACGAGATTCACTAGGGGAAAGCTGTTGGTGAAGACTGAGAAGTGCACCAGATGTCCAGAGTACGGCAAGTGTGCTCAACTACATGATGCCACTGGAGAAAGAGGTGAGGTTGGTAAGGCTCCACACCAGAGAAGAATGGAAATCAGGTTTGAAAATCTGAGGCTTTAAAAAACAAAAAAAAGCCCAGACATTAGGCTGCTTGGGGACAGCTCATGTCTTTATACAGTGCTGATAACTAGCCGTGAAATAAGGTCCTAGAAAATGAGGTGCTGCCTTCCAAATCAGGGCATCAGGAAGATCAGAACTATTTCTTATCAATCAAGAAAATTATGATTGAAAGAGCAGCACACGACAATACCAGTAACTAAAATCACAATACTCTGCTTAATCAGAATCTTTAACATGGAAATAAGGAAAGATGACTCTGGGGAAGCAGAATCTTGAACCTTTCCATTACACAAGGAAAATAAACTGTCCAGAGGCTTATCTATATGAACTCATGGGTCTCATTATTCAGATACAGAAGGGTCACTTTTGGCTCTCAGTTAATCAAGTTTAACTGCATTGATTTACCGACTTAGATAAATTACTATGGATTTATATCTGTGTAATGGAGAATAAAATTTGACTCATGTCTGAGAGATGTCACACAAAGTTATCCATAGAGAAAAGATTGCTAGTATAAGAGAGCGTAGGTCCGAAGACTTCAACACATCACATTCTCTTTATAAAGCTCCTCATAATAAGATGACTTCTATTGTACTCTTTAGCTATATTATAAACACCATTTAATAAGAAACAATTATCACCTCCATTACACAGATGGAGGGGAGAGAGAAGAGTGAGCCTGGGACCCCGAAGAGGAAGGCAGTTGTCTGTTGTGGAGAACAGCGAGAGTGAACAAGATACTGTGGAGAGGGAAACTGGAACTAGCTGGGCAAGGAGACTGGGACAAGAAACCAGTGTGGAGGAGAACAGGGGAAGGGGAGGGGAGACCTGACAAGGAACTTATGTGCAGGATGAGACCTGGGACTGGAGAGGCAAAGATACTGGGGCAAGGAACTGGGGAGGGGTAGGAGTGAAACAGAGATTGAATGAAGAGCTCAGGAAGGAAAATTAGAACTGGGAGCCAGTGGCGAGGGGGAGGGGGAGAGAGATTGGAAAGGATCTAAGAGGGGGAGATTGGGACTGGCTAGGTGAGGAGACCAGGGTTGGGATGAGAAGCCTGAGGAGTGGAGACTGGGACTGGGTAGATGGGGAGAATGGGAATGGGGAAAAGAGTCTGGGATAGGAAAGACCTATAACTGGGACTGGACCTGATAGGAGGGGCCAAGTTTTGGATGATGGCAGAAAAGCCAGTAGAGAACATTCCCCTCCACAGCCTAGAATGGGACCCTAGATTCTCGAGTCTCACCATTCCTCTGCTAGCAAATATCTATGAAACCCAGTGGGAAAGCATGTGGCTCATCCCCCTCTAGTGCTGGTCTATACAGAGGAAGACAACCTATCAACTCTATCAGTTACTCTTTAGCTCAGGTGGCAGAAGTCTGTGTGGTTGAGCTAAAGGTTCCAACCCTGCAGATGAATCATGCGGGTGTCAATGTGAAGTCACATGATAGGATTTCTGTTTTCTCTCCTTGGCTTTTAAAAGTGCCTAGGAAATTACATAAAAATGCTAGAGACATTAATAAAGTTGAAAAGTCAAGAATTAATGTTTCTTGAATAAAGCCGCTTTGCCAGCTTTAAACCCTTGTATGTGATTTGCAGAAGGGTTGAGCACTCACAGCTGCAAATGACATGTTGTGCTTTGAGCGTATCTAGTGCTATATAATGTTAAGTACTCTGAAACAGGAGGTCCTAGGCATATCAGATCGGTCACCCGAAATTAGTGGATACTTTGCCCTCTCTCTTTGCCTCAGTGTCCCATTTTACAACAGGGGATTATACCACCCCTCACCTCATAGACTTGCTGGGAAGATAAACATTAATTAATGTTTGTGGAGTACTCAGATACTCTAGTCACAACCACCATAGGAAAGGCCCATGAAGAAATTAATAGTTCTGTCTTCAAAGCAGTGTTTCAATAGTGTCCAGTAATTAAGGCCTGGGGGTAACACATTAATTACATGCCCATATGCTCTTTTTTCCCATAAGACCCTGTCACATTCAGTGCAGAGAATGTACAGTGCTCACTTAATGAGGAGCTATTCAATATTTTGTTTTTCCTCATTGTTTAAAGACTATCATAATGCATACACGGAGCGGGGAGGCGGACAAAGGTTGCACAGCATCTCTTAACTTTTGAGTGCTTTACTTTGCAACCTAAATAGTGTTTTTACAGCTTTTCATGTGCAATATTATATTTTCTTGTTTGGGCTTTTTTTCCATTTCTTTTTAAATGGTAAATTTTTAAAAAAAGAACATATTTGTAAAAAGTCTATGATGATTGACCAGATACAGACGACTACATATTCTTTGGAATTACTGTATGTCAGCTATGTAAGGTCCCAGTCCTGTACCATGGAAGTTAAAAAGAGCTTTGCCATTAAGTTCAGTGGGAGCTGGATCAAGATCTATGTATATTTATTAGAAATGGTCTGTTTAGATATGATCTATTTTTAGTTTCTCCTGTGATCTAGTTCAGGCCCATCTCAATTTTTTTCTCTCATGAAAGGATTCGAAACACGCAATCTTCTTTATTCTGCAATAATTATTTAAAACTTTTCAATTTTTAAATAGTTAACAACTAAACTCCAATATTCCAGTATATCCAATATTTAGGGTATGATCCTCCACTCCTTTTCACCATTTTAATATTGAACTAACTCCACTGAAATTAGTGGAGTTATACTAGCTTTATACTGATCTAAGAGAATGGAGAATTGGGCCCATTCAGAACTAAACTTGTATAAATTAAGGGAGAAGCCTTGCTCCGTAGCGGGCTGGGTAGGGGAAAAAGACCATGATTTTGGGGGATGGGGGACATTAAAAGGTGTAGCTTTGTCACAAATACCATGGCCATGACAAACATGCAGCCTACCTTTATTTATATAGAGCAGTCGGTGTTGTGGTATGTCAAACAATTAATTGGTATCTTGGTCATAGTAGGTAGAATTCATTATTTCCGTAAGCAAAAATGTCAAAATGAAATGAGAATTTGCACTGCTCCTTTAGTGCACAATAGATTAATCAAACACAAAAGAAAAGTATGTCATGACTTTTGATGCTTGTTACTATAGACATTTTTGGTGAAATGTTTAAAAACATGGCTTAAGACCCTAAGCATTAGATAGTTCCACTGAAAGTTTTAAATCTATCTTTGGGAATTTGTGTTAAAATGCTCATGTGCTTTGTAGTAAGATATGAGAACATATCTGTTTTTACAAAAGTAGCCAATCATGCCAAATCTAGCACATCTGTTTTTTAATTAGGTCTGTTGATTGGCTATGGCCATTCAGATGGGGTTTTTTAATACAAAAAGTCTCTCAATAAGCATAGCCTTTCTTTAATTTACATTGACAGACTGCCTACTGCTCTAACACAGGATACATTCTCCTCCAAGAATGCAATTATTAAGCATAGAAGGGACAAACTTGACACATTTGCCTGCATGTTTTTCAACTTTGAATTAGTGACGGCTAACTCCTGTGGTAGTTACTGGAACTGGAATAGGAAATAACCTTGTGACAAGCAAATCCCTTTTCTCTTCCATCCCATGTATATTATTTATTAACCGGATAATGTAAAATTTAAATAAAACAGCAGTCACTATCTGCTTTCTAATTATCTCACAAAAAGGGAAACTTGGCACATTTCACTGTTACATTTTGAACCAATATGTAAAAGTGACATTCCAATGACTGAAAATCTCTTATTGTCTCTAGCTCAAAACGTTTATACTAAAAGAACATTTCTGATTCATCCAGCAAATAAATGTTTAGCCAGTGATGGAAAAAACCTGACAATTCTTTTGGTGTTTCACAAGATAATAACTGATTCCCAACTGGGTTTCTCTTTAACCAATAATATTTGTTAGGTATCTCCTGCACATAGACATGCAAGCTTCTTTTTCTTACTTCAAACAGGAACATTCATTACAAAGAGACAGTTGTACACCCTATCAAGTGTAGCTAAACTGAGAAGGAGAAAAACATAAAAATCACCACCTGACCTTTCATTCTGAAAAAACACAAAAGCTAATTAGTTGCCAACTAGCTATTTATGCTGAAATAGGGGTAAAAAAGGTCCACTGAAAACCAGGCACTTTCCCTGTCACTTTTTATATTTATTACTTTCCAAGGAAATACAGACGTGGAATCAAAGCAGAACTTCTTTTCAACTTCAGCTTGGCTTTTTGTCAAGCAAACTCCTGTCACATATGTTACTGCATGTGGAACAGCTCATTACTTTGCATAAAGTGGCACTTTTCAAATGGCAAAATGATTCAGAAAACACTTTGCTAAACAATTAGATGTTACTGGCTTATGCATTTGTATCAGAGAGAAACTTTTAGGGGGGAGGGGGTGCTACAAAATTAGCATGAGCTTAATAACAGCATTCATTCTAGTTTGAGAAATCAAAAAAAATCACAATATTTTCACACCCTAAATCTGGGCCAGATTTTAATAACTGTTACTCACATTAACACTTATATAAAGCAGTTCCATTGAAGCGATCCCACTGAATTCAGGTGAGCAAGTACTACTCAATTTGAGCAATGGCTGCATAAACTGGCCATCTGTTAACAAATGTTACAACTGTTGATTCATGCACTGGAAAAGGATGAAGTGAAATGAACTCATAACCGTAATACAAGGGCCTCATTCTGTCACCCTCGCTCAGACTGGATGTAATTCACCTCCATACAGAGAGCCACCTTAAGACCCAGGAATTACTTAGGCCTTGTCTACTCTATAGGGGAAATTCGATCTAAGCTATGAAATTTGAGTTATTTGAATAGTGTAACTCAAAATGACGTAGCTTTGCTCAATTTACCATGGGGTCCACACTACATGATGTCGACGGGAGATGCTTTCCCATCTACCCCTCTTACTCTTCCCGATCTGGCAGAGTACAGCTATGCTTTTTTGTATAAAAAGTTACATTTTATGAACCTATGATTCATAAACCTTGGTTATTTAATAAGCAATTGTTTTATTAAAAGAGTTCCAATAAACAATTCTGTGTACATCTCAATTTCAGAATTATTATTATTTTTTAAAATATCTTTCACATGATCCAGCTTTTACAAAGCATGTAAAATGTTAACTTGAAGACTGTGCATGGTCCTACTGATTTATTGGAATTACTGAGACATGCTTTAAAGTTAAGCATGTGCCCTAGCATTGTGCTGAGAAACTTTTATAAACAAAGCAAGCTGCTATCTGATTAAACCCCCAAGTCTGTGTTCACATGTGCACAGGCAGATTTTTTGGTCCCTGCAGAGTCCCACTGACGTCAATGGGGTTTTGCATGAGCACTGCAATTACCTGATTGCAGATCAGGGTATATTAATTGAAATAATTATGGGAGACAGCATTATATGCAATGTTCATATGAAAATGGGAATATCAATGTATGTATTTCTGATATCTGAATGGGAAACACAATAAAAGATGGAACACTAAAGTTAGAGTTTTTTTAAAAACTGTGTATAAAAAGAAAGTGTATATTAAGACAATACTTCTGCAAAGTAATGTATAATACAGAAAGTATCTCATTAAACAGAATAGACTGCAGCATTATATGGGCATGTTTTATTGTTGTGATTTGCTCTTTACTTTTATTAGAGAAAATATTTCTGAAACCTGCGCCATTACAGAAAATTATTTTGGTTAAAAAAATCTCAGATTAAATAAATATATATGGCACCATGCTATAAAGAAAACATCAGTTTTCCCATTTTTGTTGGCGGAAATACTTGCTGCATGTACTATCTTAAAGTAATGGCAAATAGAGTATAACCTTGTTTGAGTTCAGCGTGGAAAGGTTTGGTTCTTGTGTGTGAGAACCTCTTTACAACATCATGGTGCATGTAGCTATGCAAAGGCAGGCTCCAAGGTTATGATTCCATTTTCTTTTTATACACATGTAAATGTGTTCTTTTCCTGTCTGCCAGGAGTGGATCTGAGAGTCAATTTAGCTTGTCTGTTAGAGTAACACACCATTCTCTCTCTTCTTCACCTTGGGACTTGGATAAAAGACAGATAAAACAAATGTTTTTTCTTAATCTCAGAAGTTACCCAAACCAAATTTCTTTTCTCCTTTGTATACAGTAAACCATAACAATGAGTTGGCAATCAAGTTAAGACCTCAAGCTCCCCAAATTCTCCCCACAGTAAATTTCTAAGAAAAGTTAGGACCCGGGTACGTGTGTTTGCTAGCTGACAGGAAGCAGAATTAGAATTAGATCTCAGGTCTGAGTTAACAGATTTCTAACCATAGAGAAACACACGTCCCCATGTAAAACTGGGCAACAATTTTGATATGAACCAACCTTTTAAAATAATGACACAGTTACCCGTCACTGGGGGATCACAGCTATACTGGGCTCATTGCCTATCAACACTGACATAGTGGCTAGATGAAAATGAATTAATATTCTGACTTTTCCTGGTGGATCAGATAAAATTTAAATGCAGACCCTTCTCCTGGAAACTGAGTGAAAATAGCATGAAGAATCCATTTCCTAATCCAGTTTGAATCCCTTACCTCAGAAAATTATGTGCTGCAGGACCTGGGTCTGACCAGCTCACGCCACCCACCTGTTTTCTGCCACTAAACAGATCTCCCCAAGAACCTCTGTCCTTGTAGAAGGGGATGAAGAGACCTCCCACAAGGTCCTGTTTCATAGTGCCTAATCTTCATGCTGACTCTTGATTAACACACACACTGCCTGCATCAAATCCCCAATCTTTTCCCAGAAAACCCTTTGATGGCTCCACATTGCCATTACCACATATCACCTTGCTCCCATTTCCCCTTAGGCTGGTGGAAAGGATATGTGCTTTTCCTCCTGTCTTAGGATACAAACATGGAGTTTTCCTCCCGCCTTATCTCCTTTGCCCAAGGAGAAGAATCCTCAGCTGATGTTTACCTCTTTGTGCTATTGGTGAGGGTTTGCCAGCTGGGTATTCTCTTTACCCCTGACAACTGTGGCTTCCTGTTCTGGAGTCTCCTCTGGTCATTTACTCTTAAATCCCCCTTTCCTTATACCCTTTATGAAGAGCAATGAAGAAAGAGCCGTTGACAGGAAAGGTGCGCCTGGAGACCAGCAGAGGGGAAAAGCCTGTTGTTCATCTCCAAAGACAACAGCAGTCTTCCTTTTCTGGTAAGATCTTCGGCAGGGTGACACAAAATCCACGACACCAAAATTTCAAAACCAGCAAAGCAAAAAAAGCAGAAGTTTGGTAATTGAAGCTTGTTCATGCATAACATACCAGTGACTAAAACCCAAAGGGCTGATATGTTAAAAGCCAATTGGATAAAAGTTAAGTAATCTGTAATGCAGAAATGTATAACAGACCTAACTGAACATGGGCTCAAACTGGAGAAACACTGGAGAAATATTGGATCAGAAATGTAAGAACAGAACTGAAATACCAGACCCAGGGATCAACAACTACCACAGAAGGTGGAAGGAGTTCTTGGTGCCCTAGAATGTGGTAACTTGGGCCAATTTACCAGTTCTGTCTTCTGTTATTTGTCTGGCATAAATGTATTTTCAGACACTATAAGGACAATAATTCTGTACGAAATTGTATAAATGAAGAAGAAAATTGATTAAGCCTAAATCGGGTGGATGTGTGACTCCGTTTCTCAACATTTACCCCCCAAAAAGTGTGCATTAAAAGTAGCAGTTTCTGCAACCAAATTGCAGACTAGGATTTTCTTACAACCCAAACTCATGGTGAGTTTACATGCATATTGTTCTATTCCTAGTATATAATCATAGACTTAGTCATGAATTATTTAAATGGGCAAAGATGATGAGTTTAGGGCTGTCTGTCAAAACCAAGTAAGGGATAGTTGGAAAGAGTAAAATACTCCCTCCATACTGCTAGAGGTTAGGAATCCCCAACTCAAGCTAGTGTTGAGGTTTGGGGTTTTTTGCAAAACCAAAACAAAATGACAGATTTTGTCAAAGCCTAAATGCAGCCAAGTTAAACCATGTTTAGTGGCAACACAGATTTTCCCATGAATAAATTACTTGCTTTACCACATTTTGTTTTAAAAAAAAAGAGATCCCTTACTGGAGTGGGGCAGCTGCCCCACTCCAGTAAAACAGAGAATAAAAGAAGCCCTGGAGAAGGCTCAGGCTGATTGGGGAAGCAGTCACAGCTGGGGCCATGCCCCAGTCAGGCCACAGCTGGCCCTATAAGAGGGCTGTGGGCCAGAAGCTGTAGGAGTCTCTCTCTAGCAGTGGAGAAGAGAAGGCTCTAGCTGCCTGGGAAAATAAGGTACCTGAAGCAGAGCAGTGCTGGGGAAAATGGCAAAAGGAGCTGGAGAGCTCCAGCCTGGAAAATCTCCAGGCTGCAGGCCTTGTTTAAGGCCAAAACATACTGGGGCAGCAGAGGGGCAGCCCGAGGATAGGCAAAGGCAGCAGGTCCTATCCCTTGCCAATGATCAATGGCCATTACAGACTGCAGTCTTCCACAGTATGCAGGGGTTAGATGATGACTGATATTAGCCCCTGAGGCAAGGTGAGGTGAGAGAGCTGGGGGTTCCACTAAGAAGGGAGACAGTGTGCAGGTACCTCCAAGGGGCAGAACCCCAAGATAAAAGGGTACTGGGGTCTGGGAGGGACATGGGAGCCAGCAGCAGGTGAGTCACTGGCCTGCAGAGGGCGCTCCGTGCTGGAAAAAGAGCTAATTCCCAGATTACCAATAGAAGGTGCCGTGCGGGGGAGTCTTCAACCTCGCTACGCTTACTTTTCACATAAAGTACAGTACTGATTTAAGCAATGCCATCTTAAGCTGCATCAAATCCTCAGACAACCTGACATAGAAACATGCTTTTGCTTTAGGCTATTACATCAAACGTTTAAAGAAATGCAACAAGCTGCTGTAGACTTATATTGCCCATGTTCCCTTATAGAATTTTGCACATCAGAAGTATTTTTATTCCCTAAGCACAGTTTTATTCCCTGTTGATCTCAAGCACTGAATCCAAAACTGTAACTCCTACTGCTATTAGTGTCATAGAAAACTTGGGCACTGATTGGCAATGTCAGTTCATAGAGATTAAAGCAGCAGGAGTGTGTGTATGTATGAAAGACATGATACTATTGCATATGTTTTGTAGAAGACTGTAGAATTGAACCTACAATAACAGGAGGCAGACTGACAAAACACAATCTATTTTATTCACAGTAACTTCTTTCTATGGTAGCTTTTGATTTAATAGAAACACTTAAGTAACTTGTGTTATTTAGGCATACTTAATTTACCCCCGACAATTCATTTACAAAACTGTGAATAGGGATGGCTGGAAAACAGTAACCTTTTCCCTCAAAGTTTCAACTTTTTTTCCACAAAAATGAAAAACTGTGTTTGTGGTGGGGTGGGAGAGGGGAGTGGCCAGAAATTGATATTTGTTTCAGCATTTAGGTTTTCAATTTTGAAATGAAAAACCTCATTCTCATTCCAGTAAGAAACTTAATATTTTTTAGGACAAATACATTTTCAGTGAAAGTTTAGTTAGATCAACACTCTTCTTCTCCATTGGGAAATTTTCAAGTGACTCTTTCAACTCCATTTTTATTTGGACTGAGATCAGTAAGGAAATAGGTTTCATCTTCCATCATTGGATCTGGAATTTTTATTTTTGTCTTGGGGAGACATAAAATCATCATCATTAAGGCTACGATTCAGTCATGGGTATTGTTAGTAAAAGTGATGGACAGGTCATAGGCCATAATCCCTAATATAATATTAGGTGCTCCCATGGATGCTGCTTCTCCTGGGGGAGGAGGGCAGGGGTGACCCAGGGCCTTGCTGCTGCTGCTGGGGGCGTGAGGCAGCAAAGGGCCACAATGATGTTGCCCGTAGGGTGGGGTGGCCTGGGCCCCCCCCCCACTGCTGTGGGGCAGGGGATGTGGCCCTTGGGTCAGCCACATGGGCTGCTGCAGAAGTAACAGAGGTCGCAGAAAGTCACAGAATCCATTACTTCCATGACCTCTGTGAAAGACTCGCAACCTTAATTATAATTACGCCCTGCCCCCGGGGGGCTATGTTTTCCACCAGTGATCAGTTGGATCTTCTTGTTAATTCCATTGCTATTACTTTTTCTCCTTTATAAAATACTGTCTTACAAGCAAGACGTTAAATAATAGTACCACAGATTCCCAGGTTGTCAACTTAGGTGAAATAGTTCATCCTAATAAATTGGCTTAGCAATTATTTTATTATTACAATATATAATCTGCAGATTTGCCCTTTCATGTGAACTCATTCAGAAAACTCAGCTTTCCATTAATCTCTATTCTCCAGCATCTCAAGTTTGCCATCAAGGCGCTGAATCAGTGCTCTGTTGCCTGGAATCACTGAGCCGCTGGTCAGTGGAGCTGAGCAGTCTACACCAGCTGAACATCTGGCCATTTGTTCTTTAGGCCCCTCAAGGAACATTACTATTATGAGATTAATTTCCATTGCTTCCTTTTCTGCTAGATATTTAAGCACCAGGTCTGACTGTCCCCGCCCAAAAGTCTGGCACTGTACATATTAAGAATTTCCTGCTTTTTCCTCCCCACCTCCCTCCCATGTATGCATTAGTTCAGTTGGTTCATACACTTATCCATTACAAAAACATTCTCAGAGGCTATAGGTATGTTATTATCACATGACATTTTCATCACCATTGTATCATAGAGAGTCAACTTTGATGAGCTAGAAAGTGTAATTATTTCACATTCCAGATGAGCTATCTGCAAATATTTTTAGTGCTCCTGACTTTCTAAATACAGTTATTGAGACCATTGTCCTGAAATCCAAACCACTTAATAAAAACAGACATGTTATCTAACAATAACCTAGAGAATGCAAGTCTCTGTACTTTACGATGTTTGAACTAAAACAAAATTATTAATGGAATGGAAAATGAGTTCTCATTCATTTTTGCTCATTCACTTCTCAGCACACACACTTGTCATTATTAGACAGTTTCTTAGCAAAGATCATACTCTTTATTGTTCCCTTGTCTGCATTAAACCAAAAGCCTCTTTAAAATTAACTCCTGGAATCCTAAAGCATGTTATTTAACAATCTACTTTAGACCTTTCTTTCCATTAAATCTTATTAAAAGGCATTCTCTGCAATGGAGATATCAGTACTGTGGTTGTCTTCATTGTAATTGGATTTATTGTATAACCTTTAAGATAACTAGAAAACCTTTGGTAAAACAGGAAGATTATTCATTTAACAATATTTACATTTTTCTGTAAATATTTTATTTCACAGGAATAGCTGTTCCTTTTATAATTATGAAAAATCTGAAGTCAAACAGGACCTGTCAAAATGAAGACTCTGTATGTGTGTGTGTGTGTGTGCGCGCATATGCATATATATATATATATATATATATATATATGCATGCATACAGTAAAATAAATTATTAAAGAGACAAACCCAATAGGCTAGAAGAGGGGGATAGGGTAGGTCGAAGGTTTAGTTCTTGGGCACAGAGGTTGAGTCTCTCCCTACAGAACAGGAGAAATGGTGGAACAATCTAAATTACAGAAGGCCAACATATCCCTTCAAATATCCACAGCAGTGATATAAAACATTTTGGAAGATTACTGAAAATTTCTAATAGAGCAACTTCTTCTGAATAAGGTAGCTAGATCCCATCAGGGAGTCAGGGGAGGAAAAAAAGACAGAGACGGACCCATCTTTTCCCTCCATCATCGAAAACTTAAGTCTTTTAATCAGGGTCTGAACAACACTATTAGAAAAAAAAGTCAAATTATAATGCATATGATTACTGGCTTTAATGTTCAATTTAAAATGTACATATCAATAAAAATAAACCTCAGCAAGGGGTGGGGAAAATGTGGTGGTAGAAATATAAATGGCAGATTTTCAAGAACTGATTTATACCTTTGCATTGAGCTAGGACTATGGAAGTTTTTGTACACATGCCAAACAAATGGTATGTTCCCAGGCACTGGGAACACTCACAGGTCAGCTGAATATTGAATTTCAAGTGTGAGCATGTAGAAGGCAGCTAAGTTTTGTTTGTGTGCAAAAATGCTGTCTTATGAGATACATGTGTCGAAATGCGACTCCTGTGCTTTATACATGCACTTTGGGGCTGTGCTTCTAAACAATCTGAAGCTCTATGTACATTAGGCCAATGGGCATGGCCTACATACTGCCTGATAGTTGTGTTGTTGCAAACCAATAAAACTAAGAGCAGCAGGCAGCCCGCTTGGCAGCCGAAGGACATTTGACTGCTAGCCTGCCTTGTTATGCCCAATGAATTCACTCTGTCACCTCTCAGAGAGACATCAGCCTTCTGCCCCAATCAGTCAACATGGATCTGGGGAAGATAAGGGAGCATTTCAGTGCTAAGGCCTCCCACCATCCCTGTGAGGTGGAAAAACCCAAGCATGCATTGCTAAAGAGGCCATTGTCAAGACTATCACACTGACAGGATGGTCCTACTCTTGGTGATTCTCAAGATAGGAGGTGATGGATGGCTCTAAGAAAGAGGAGAATTTCAATAATGAGATAAATTTCTTTGTCACTGACATTTTTTAGCAGGAACATGCTATTATGGAACCTTTTGTTGACTTTTGGTGTGGATCAGAAAGAGTGCCCAATTCTCCATGATCTAGGAAGAGATGGAGTTCCTTTCTCTCAGGGATGTCAGATCCTGCAGACAGTGTCTCGTGAGGAAGCAAAGAAACATTGAAAAGAATTCTGGTCTCAGACTGAGTAGGGCTGCACATGCATTTGACCAGTAATTAAGAGGGGAAAATAAAGTGAAGCAAACAGAAAGTCCAACACAGAACGAAGAAACCCAGCACAAGCTGTGGGTTAAAAAAAAAAAAAAGTGTGAGGGGGAGTGAAAATGGGTCTGAGGAAAATAAAATATTTTATTTTCAAGCATAATCATCAATGTGCAAAAGAGGCACTTTCCTGCACAATACCCTCTTCAGCTTACCTCCTGTTATGAGGCTGGAATCACCTGGAAATCATACAGCAATATTTTCATCAATGCCTAATGAGTTTTCCTGTGCTCACCATCCTGCTCAACTTTCTTGATGTGTTTATGCGTGCAACACTGCAGTGTGCTGTGCAGGATGAGTTGGCCAGTTTGTGGCCTAGAAACTCAGTTTCAAATGTAGAACCTTCATAATGTTAATTATGAGAAGAGTGTAGCAATCTATTTCTTTGCAACTTATTTATTCTTCTGCACTTGGATGACTAATTTCCCTATTGATTTCCAGAACATCTTTGGCTAATCACTCCATGAATGGATTCTCAGTAACAAAAATATGCACCAATTTTTCCTTAATGAAATCTTGGACTGCTGCTGTTCTCTGATTTATTTAAACATTATAAGTGTGTGCGTGCATGAACCACATAAAAGTTAATGACAAGTTACTGTATCTCTCTAGATGATAGCTAATTGCTTTTGATGGCATAAAGTCTATGCTGATTATTCAGTATCATGGTAACTTTAAAAAAAATGCACAACCTTATTTCATCTCTCATTCACCAATGCATGAAATGTAAACCTGGTTCCATAATATGTCAGCTCTCTGAGGAATGGAACATTAGCTTATTGGAGTGTATTAAGACAAATGTGCATTTGTAGTAGTAGCTCAGATTATTTTGTTTAAATATGATAATCTCTTGTGAGCCTTACATACCAAAAACAGTTTTAATGTTTTAAAATACACAACACCTTCAAAAAGGGCTTTAGATAGTTTCCATAGTTTCCAGCTTGCCTGGAAATATACTATTAGGAATATTCAAGGAAGGGGGAAAAATATTGCAAATGATTTTTAAAATGCGAATTTTCAAGGGGTTGAACTATTAAAATACTTTGTACAACACAGTTTGAAGTGATAAATAAGCATTTCTGAGGGATAATAGTGATTAGTTTACATAATGAGTATGCTGTGATGAACTGAAGTGTCAGAGTGTAAGAATATTTATTTTATCTGGTCATTAGTTTGTTTACTTTATACAGACAGTGCTAGACTGCCAAACATGGGCTCTCCTTCATCCAGTGTCCAAAGCAGAGCTAGGATAACTAAACCTTTTTTAAAAATCATATTTACATCTATTTTCTGTTCAAAAATTGTCCATCAACAGATCATGGTTTCCATTAATTTGTATACTGGATGCACTGATCTGATGAACGTTCTGTGAACATATTTCGTAGTTCATTGCAAATAGAGGATATCTCCAATTTGATACTGAACTATGAGATCGGACATCTTAGCTATGTGGTTCTATTTTTTGTTGCCTGTCTGGATTGTTAGAACTTTCCAACATCAGGAGACTGAATCACTGGGGCTCTCGTTGCCTCAAGAAAAAGATGGTAGCACTTTGGGGAGAGGCAAAAGAAAAAAAGGACAACTTCAGGCCCATGGAACTTGAGAATACTTCAAACCTTTTCTTTTCCTGTTTTCCCAAGAAAATCATCATTTTTGCTACGTATATTGCCTCCAATTTTAAAATGCCCTTCTTTCTTCCTGGCAGACAGAAAGACAAATCTCTGAAAGCAAGATGTCAAGTCCTCCTACTCTGGAAAACTTTTTGGAAAAAAAATGGTTTTTATTTAGATTAAAACAAATTTTTGAAGCCTCAAAATTTTTTTCTGGCCAGTTCCAGTTTCAAACATGATTCTATCAAATTCAAAATCAAGTGTGATCGAATGTTCTTGGAAATTTTTTGTTCACTCTTCACCAGGGTCTAGTGCCAACAAAGATGCAATCAGCTCTTGAAATGAAGATTCAAAGTTAGCATGGTCACCAACTGTAGTCAGAGATAAGGTAACTGGAATATTCAGATTTGTTGTTTGTCAAAGGTGCATGAGAGGTAGTCCCCTGAGGAGTTATATGTCTGTGTTTGGTAGGGGGCTTCTGTCATCAATGTTGACTATTGTAGAGCCGTGTATTGCTGTGGTCAGGAACATGGGGGAAGCTGCTATTTCCCTTGATGTCTCTTTGGCACTGGTGTGAAAATGCTGAGAGAGCAAAGAGTTGCTCAGGAGCCCTTAAGGGAGTGTAGGGATTCATCCGTATGGTCCACAAATAACCTGAGACGTTCAAAGGGTAAATCCCTGACAGTTGTTTTTAACTCCTTCGGAAGGCCAGAGAGGTGTCAGGATGCTAGTCTCTTGACTGTGGTAGTCATGATGGAACGGGCAGCAGTATCTACTGCATCCAAAGATACTTGTAAAGCTGTATGGGCCAAGAGGTGACCTTTAAATACCAGAGCCTGGAATTGCTCTTTTCTTATCATCAGGACAGTCTTGGCAGAATTCCTTTATTTTAGAGCCTCATAATTGGATATATAGAAGGATGAATAGGCATTGTGTCCAGATAAGTCCAATCATTTTCAGTCTGTGTCATGAGAGGTGTATCGAGTTGGTATTGGCATCCTTTCTAGTGTAAAGCACTGACAACTAAAGAATTTGGGGTGGAGTCAGAAAATAAATATTCTCTATCTTTTGAGGGAACATAATATTTTTATCTGTCCATTTGAAGGTCAATGGGATAGATGCTGCCTCCAAAGGTAATATGCAATCTGGTGAAACAAGTCCTGGAAATGTTTGAAATTGCTGACTGCAATGGGGGGGCGGGGTTTGAGGTATGATAGCCTCCTCTTCTTCCCCTTATAAGAAGTGAAGTGGTGATGAAATTTCCTTTTCCTGTTCTTTCTCCTCCTCTACTACAGGGTGTGCTTAGGTCTGTTGGTTGACAGACCAGTGATAGCAAGCATGAAGGCCTCTGGATCTTTTGTGGAGAAGGCTTCCCAAATTGTGCCCCAGACGTGGCCCAATGATCCTAGTATAGACAGGGGGGACTGGCATGTAGGGTTGCAACCGTAGTAGTCCATACCAGACCCTTTGTCTGGTTGGAATTTGTAGGTAGTGAAGAGGTGTAGAGGACACCCTCTGTGCCTGCCCCGAATATGAGGGTGGGATGGAGAGCTCTTCCCCCTGTGCACAGCTGAGGGTGTAGGGTGCTGTCCTCAGTGGAGAAAGGGAAGAATGCTGTGATTCTGAAGAGTAAGATGGAAGAGAAGGGAGGTCTTTTCTGAGGAGTGATGACTCAGGAAAATCAAATGCAAGGAGATCTTTAGGGTATCTGAACTCTTGGGTAGGAGGAAGGAGCATCATTGGCACCGGTACATGTATTGGTGCCTAGGGAGAGGTGTAGTTCTTTGAACAGGCAGCAGATGGACTTGAAGATGCACTCAGTGTCAAGGGCTTGACTGGTGCTGACAGTGCTGAAATGAACATTGACGGTGCTGTCGGCATTGGTAGTTTTGTCGATGCCTCAGTGCATGAAGTTGGTATGATTGGGGCAGTCGGCACTAGACTAGAAGGCTTCCGATCTCAGTCTCCAGTGTTGAGAGATTGAGATGATGGCTGTAGGTCTGCCTGGTTATTATCCTTAGACCTGTACTTAGCTTTGTACCAGAGGTATTGGGAGAGTCCCTGGAGCTATATCCTCTCTTTGAGGATGTTGAGGCAACTGACCACGCAGAGGATGGCATCCTGGTGGGTGGTGTCTCAGAGGGCGATGAAGGAACCCATCTTTTCCCATCCATGTGAGAAAAAGAAGATTTTCTTTCAGAGGGACATGGTGAATGAGAGAGAGACGCTCAGGGGAAGTATTTGGGTCAGGGTCCGATGCTGGGTGCAATGATTTATTCATGAGGAAAAAATCTTAGTCAAATGTCCTAGTCTTTTCTGGCCCTGGCAGTCAGGTTGTGGCAATGAGCACACTTTTGCAGGGTGTGGCCCTGTAGTGGGGCAGCTGCCCCACTCCAGGAGAAGGGCTTAAAACAGCCCTGCAAAGGGCTGTGGCTGGGAGCAAGCAAGCTCCCAGGCTGAGTGGGCATAGCAGCCACAGCTGTGGCTGCATCAGTTAGGGCCCAGCTGGCCCTGATAAAAGGGCCTAGAGTGTGGTGGAGAGACACAGTCTCCTCTAGCTGTAGAGGTAGACAGGCCTGGCTGCTGGGAGCTTGACAGAGTACCTAGAGCAAAGCAGGGCTGGGGCAAGGCAGGAGGGAAGCTCCAGCCTTGAAACCCCCAGCCTGCAGGGCCTAGGAGACAGTCCAACAAGGGGTACTGGGGTTGCAGGGGGCAGCCCATGGGTAGCAGTGGAGGCAGCAGGCCAACCCCCCTTGCCAGTGATGAATGGCAGTGATACTGCAATCTGCCCCAGAGAACGGGGGCAAGTGGTGACTGGCGGTTGCCTAGACTGAGGCAAGTGGGGACAGGAGGTGGGGGTTCCCCAGGGAGGGGAGACCCAGAGTGAGACTGTGGGGGTACTGCAGTGGTGCAGCACCCCAGGGAAGAGGGCACCGGGGTCCAGGGAGGGACATGGGGCGGTGCAAGCAGGACTGCGGACTGCAGAGGGCACTCCAGATGCTGGTGAGAGCTAATTCCCAAATGGACCAGCGGGAGGCGCCATAGGGTGAGTTGCCACCTTGCTACAGGCCCTCTCTCAGGCAGCAAATGCACTGTGGGTGGACATCAGTTACTACGAAGGCATCTGGCAGAAGACACCTCTTAAACTGAAATCCAGCCATAAGAGTGAGAGGAAAAAGCTTCACTGTAGGGAAGGGCAGGCGGGAAGCAGGAAAATGGAAATCTAAGCTATGAATTAACAAGAAGACCAAAAAGGATTTATTTATTTTTTAAAAGGAGAAGATGAAAAGAACCAAGTAACTCTGAACTACATTGAAAACAAAGTAGTAAAGCACTATCTAGCTAGTCAAAAAAGAAGTGGGCTCTGCTGCAGATTCTGTTCCAGACCAAAGGTGATAGAGAAGGAATTGGGAAGGGGTCAGACCACACAGCACTCTATATACATCCCACTCACGCCAGGTCCAATGGGCACTGCTGATGAAGATTTCCAATCCCAGGTCCAGGAGGGCACTACTGCACCTACAGTGGAGCACCCATAGGGACAAGACTAAAAGAACAACATTATTAGCTTTATTTGAATCTTCGTTGCCAAGTGCTGGACTACTTTAGTAATTTTTTGATGCAATGTTCCATTTTTATTCCTAAATTAAGTTACAGTTGAAGCCAGAGAATTATTCTATACCTCTCATTTGTGGCTACATCTCACACTACTAGCTACTAATTCTTTGCCCTCAACTCCTCATAAAAAGCTACCAAATGATGCCTTACCAAATCAAACAGCTTTTCATTTCGTCCTGCTCTTATTTTTTAGGAAAGCATATTTTGCTCAATCGACTATGTCTTAGCAAAACCTGAGAAACCAGAAGAATATCTCAATCCAGTTTATTCACAAGAATCACACAGTATCCACTACTATTATAATGTTCATATTTGCACTTTCTGCCAATACTTAAATAAGCACAAAAATCCTATTCTTCAGAATTCATCTTAAAATGAAATTATTCTTGTCTAATAATAATCTTGTTTATATATAACATGGTACAGCAATTTACGATTATAGTCTGGAGACAGAATGATTACATATTGTGTACATTTCTTTTCTTCTCCAACATTTTTGCAGCTAGAAAAAGCTAATGGTGGTAAGAAATAATCTAATAGGAAAATGAAGACTCCAGACTGGAAAAATACATATTTTTTTGGATATTATTCTGACAAACTCTGGTATTTTAAAAAAATGTAATCAAGAACAAACATATTATGGGTGACATTTATACTACATAGTTAATTAACTGCCAGTATGATTTTCTTAAACTGTTAATTCCAGGGTTTTTTCCTACCCACATGATGTTGAAGTGTAGGAATACTTGGGGTGAAATGAATAATAAACCTAATAATTAAATCATATAAAAGAAAAAATCCCAGTTACAACAGATAAATGGTAAAATACATTTGAGCTGTCTTTCTAGGAAAAGGAGGTTAACAATAGAGCCACACGCAATCCACAGGCATGGCTTCTGTACTGCAGATTTTAATCTAGAAAATCTTTACTTAAAATATTAAGAAGAAGAAATAGGAAAGTAATGCCTAAAGACCCCAAATGACAAAGTCCCACTGTAATAGGTGCCATAAAGATACAGTATTAGACAATCCCTCCTCCAAACAGTTTGTAATCTAAATAGATATGACCAATAAAGACGGGAGGATATACAGAGAGAGGAGAAGTAAATTTCCTATGGTCACAGAGCAGATTAGCAATAGAGCCAAGAATAGACTGCAGGTGTTCTGTAGCCCAATCCAGTGTTCTATCCACTGGACCATACTGTCCATCTAATGTAGTTCACCCTTCACAGGAGAAGGGGTCAAATTCTATACGAAAAATGGATCTGGATTTGATCCTAGGCTCTCACTGAATGTAATGGGAGTTGGCTCAAGCCCAGTGTCCCTTAGATACCAAATTTCATATTAGAAGGACGTTAGCTGCTTAAACTCAAACATGATGAAGTAGTTGAACTCTGTCCTCTTAAATGTTTTGATCCTTTTGAGTCATCATAACAACAGAATAACTTTCCTTGTTATTATGAATTAGTTAAGCTATTTCTTTTCAT
The DNA here is from genome assembly GCA_007922305.1 of Dermatemys mawii. Lineage (NCBI taxonomy): Eukaryota > Metazoa > Chordata > Testudines > Dermatemydidae > Dermatemys > Dermatemys mawii. The sequence continues at coordinate 26,740,163 of ML677335.1, forward strand.
TATTATTGTCAACATCTACCCCCACAAACATTTCCTCATTGGTCTTTCAGCTTCTTCTCTATGCTCTGAATTTGAATTACATTTTAATAAGAATAAATGAACCACAATACTGGGTCATACTAAAGGTATACCTAACTAGGGTGACAAGATAGCAAGTGTGAAAAAATCAGGACTCGGGGTTGGGGGTAATAGGTGCCTATATAAGAAAAAGCCCCTAAAATCAGGACATCTGGTCACCCTACATCTAACTGAATATCCTCTCTTAAGATGGAAGTCAGTGCCAAATAATTCATAGGCAGTAAACAGAACAGGTTAGTAATAGAGGATCAATCCCCTGCCATCCAGTCCCAGGTTCTGGAAATCATATGCTGAGGAACCACCAGAGCATGGGGTTGTATCCCAGACCATCTTGGCTAATAGTCATTAATGTACCTATACTCCATGGATTTATCTAATTCTTTTATGAACCTAATTATACTTTTGGCCTTCACAAGATCTTTGCAATGGGTTCCACAAGTTGACTGTGTTGTGTGAAGTACTTCCTTTTGTTTGTTTTAAACCTACTGCCTACTAATTTCATTGGGTGACCCCCTAGTACTTGTATTATGTGAAGGGGTAAATAAAAAACTTCTCTATTCACTCTGTCCACACCATTCATCATTATACAGACATCTATCATATTTCCTCTTAGTCATCTCTTTTCTATAATGAACAGTCTCAGTCTTTATAATCTCTCCTTACAGGAAAGCTTTTCCTTACCCCTAATCATTTTAGTTGCCCTTCTCTGTACCTTTTCCAATTTTAATATCTTTCTTTTGAGCTGGGGTCAACAGAACTGCACACAATGTTCAAGGTTTAGTTGTACCATGGATTTATATACAGTATAACCTCAACGATAGAAACATCAGAGTTATGGACTTACCGGTCAACCAGACCCCCTGTGCAAACAGATGTCCTCAGTCAGACAACAGCACAGACCAAAAAACCCAACAAAAAACAAACCAAAAAGAGCTAAAGCCACAGGAGGTTGGGGCTGCAGCTGTGGGGGTGAAGGTGTCAGGATTTCTGACCCTCAGGACCACAGGGCTTTATACTGGTGGGGCAGGGGAAACACTGGGTCTCAGGGCTTTAGCTACAAGGGGAGTGCCAGTTTTAGCCCCAGTGCTCCCCCCATAGCCAAATCCCCAAGCCCTGATGCCTCCCCTGCTGAAGCCAGGAGTGGAGTGATCAGGAGTAGAGCTGAGTGAAATTTTCAGAAAAAATGATTTCCCCCCCCCCCCCATGATAAAAATGAATATTTGGGTCAACAATTTTGTTTCAGCAAAAAGAGAAAATTAATTCAAAATGGCTTGTTTTGAATATATTTCCACTTTTTTTTTTTAAAAAAAAAAGACAAAGTAAAAAAAAAGTTTCATTCCATTTCAAAACTAATGTTTTGTTTGATGCCAAACAATTTTCCACAAACTTTTTGTTTTCCCAACACTCAAAATATTTTTTGTTTTGGACTGACCTGGAACAATTTTTCTTCAATTCTTCCATTTGGCCATTGAACCAAAACATTGTGTCACAGGGTCCACACCCCCTGTGGCCTCTCTGGGCTCCACAAAGGCCTCCACACAGTCTTAGTGCTGCCCCACATGTCCTTGATTTACAACAGTGTCCTTGTGAAACCAACTGTGCACCCCACAACAGTAACCCCACAATTCTGGGCTGTTGGCCCCTCAGCCCCCTAAGGTGCCTGTCTCACAGCCCAGAGAGAGCATCACAACCTTCCTCTCCCTGCTTAAGCCCTTCCCCCCACTGCTGACCATGATCCCAGCTGCAGCTGTGGCCCTTTAAACCAGCTGAGCTCCCTGCAGTAACCCTTGCTAGGGCTTTTAGCTCTGCATTCTTGCAGCTAGGACCAGCCCCTGCCCTGGAGCCTCCTGCCTGCAAGCAGGGTTTTTACCCCTGCCCTGCCACACATTGGTTATTCACATAGCTATCATCAGGAGTACTATCTGGATCTAATGCCATGGTCTCTGTTTCTGATAAAAGGGCTACTGTCCTATTTATTCTAGGAGGTTTTCCCCACCTTCCTGTCTCCAAGTCCAGTATTCCAATGGCTACTTTGATCTCCACTTCCTTAGGTCAGAGACTTCTCACCAGTTAAGATAAATCAAAATGAGATTGTCTGTCCATTGCTCTCGGCATCAGAAGTGGGATTATCCCCTCAAAATGATTTATCTAGTTTCTATATTAATGAACAGATAGGATGGATTTGCCTCTCAAAATTCTTCTTATCAATTTTCCCTCACCTCGTAAAATTGACAGACCCCAGGCTCTCTTTCACAGCATTGAAAAATTCCTATTTTACTATGACTTACATGACATGAACATAAAGATGATACTTGAATACCTTGTGTCCACTTGGCAAGTTATTTTTAAACTATTAGAGATGCACTCAAAGAAAATGCTCATATCTTTTGAATGAATAATAAAATTGGCCTATTAAAAGGAATCACTCAAATGTATTAGAGCCAGAAGAATGGGTTTGAGTGAAATGTGCAGTATTCAACTTGGGAGATAGCACACAGAAAGAGGCTTGCTGCCAGTCATCTAAGACCATAGAGAGAACAGCAACTATTTCTAAAGGGCTTCATTACATAGACACTTACATAGATGAGGAACGTTATGCATGTAAGAAATGCCACTGAAGCTAAAGTTACTTATCTGCATAAGTCTTTGCAGGATTAGACCCAAAAGGAATAAGATAGGAATGCAATACACAGTCTGGAATAAGAGGATATGCACATCTTGAGACTGACAGCAATAGCTTGCAGCAAATTAAAACAGCAGCATCTGTCAGAAGCAGCATAAAACCAGACTCAGATGAATACAGGGAAATGAATCAACAGAATGTTAAAAAAGAAAATTAACCAAATGATTCATTAGAATAACTCTGCAAAAGGCTATATAAAAAGATGTCAGATGAAATCTGTACAAGTAGAAACCACCAAGACAAAGGAGAAAGCAGAAATGAGATGCCGCTCAATGTCCTCCTTTACAAACACCCGTTTACTTCTGCCTCCCACTAACCAGGTTTACTGTAACTCACTTTTAGTACTGCAATCAACAGACATCTGAAATATTGAATCATTACATTGAGGTTGGAACAAAATTAATTCATCTAAAAGAAGCTTCTCTCTCTGTTTGGCATTGTGCTCTTCATTTTGGGTCTCTGTAGCACATTTGAAGAGCCAGTATCACATGCAGTCCTCAGCAGGTTGAGAACTATACTACTCAGAGGTCTGAACAAGATGGCAAGAATTGGAAAAAATAGGACTTCTAGCTATTCAGAGAAGTACAGGGTCCTGGGTGTTCTTGAAAAGGAGAGATCAAGAAAGATACTGAAGTGCTGTGTTTGTAATTAAGACAGATATAGAAGACAAACTAACAGCAGCAGCAAATTCTATTTCTATGGGGAGCACTGGCATCACTGAAAGATGGCAATACAAAGCAAGGGTGCAATCCCTCAAAGTATTTAGGTGCCTAAGTCCTGTTTTTAGGCATCACTGCGATCCATAAAACTCTTGTTCAGTTGCTGCCTAACCTGGTTTTTGCCTTTCCTGCACTGCAGCCTCACTCTAGGCATTCATATGCCTATCGCTCGCCTGAACCCCAGCGACATTCACAAACCAGGAAAGATGGGCATTTGGCTGCTGAAGTTGGAGGCAGGGGCCCAATCTGGTAGGCAAGCTCGGGGGGCGGGCGGGCGGGCGGGGGGGGGGGGGGGGTAGAGAAGAGGAGACTGAGGAATTATTGCCCTTTAGCCCAGTGGATAGGGTACTCACCCAGCATGTGGGAGAACCCCAGTTCAAAGTATCCTCTCCTCCTGAGGGGGAGACAGGATTTGAACAGGAATCTGCCACCACTCCTGTGAATACCCTAACAGCTGGACTGTAGAGTCATTCCAACTATTCCATGGGCACAATAAATTATTTAATTAAAGTGGAACTTAAATAGGAGAGACTGGGGGAGTCCCATATTAGACTGTTCCATAGCCTAGTGCAGGGGTCTCCAAAGTTTATGATTCAAGGGCCATATTAGATTTTTGAAGGGGCTTCGTGGGCTGAAACGACCATGAAAAAATTCAATATATACAAATATATGCTAAATCCCCACCCTTTGCTCCTCCGGCCACTGCTGCCCCCCGCCCCTTTACTCCTCCAGAAGCTGCCATGGGGGCACTCACCCCTCCACACATGGGCCACCACCACCAGAATGTATTTCTTCCCCAACCGGGTCGTCTTGCTGAGAGGCCCCACTATGTCCATGGCCACCTTCTGGAAAGGCTCCTCTATGATGGGCAAAGACCTCAAAGCTGCTTTCCCCTTGTCCTGGGCCTTCCCCACCCGCTGGCAGGGGTCACAGGATCGGCAGTACTGTCTGACTGCTGTAAAGACCCCCACGCCAGTAAAAGTTCTGTAGCAGCCTCTGCCCAGTGCGCTGGATTCCCTGGTGCCCTGCGAGAGGGATGTCATGGGCCAGGTACAGTAACTTGCGGCGATACTTCTGGGGGACCACCAGCTGCCTCCTGATCCCCCATGATTCCACTTCCCCAGGGGGTAATGTAACGAGCAGGTGGTCTCAGGAGGAAATGTACCTGAACTGTAACCCGACCCCCTGCCCTGGTGTCAGGGGAGGGGAGGCTTTCTGCCTGAGTGTGGATGTGAACAAAGGCTGGGGGAGTGGCCAGGGGGAAGGGAGAGAGGCAGCAGTTTCCGTAGAGGGGGTTAGAAGCTGGGGAAGAGGAGGGAGCCTGGATTCGGGGTCTTATCTCCCAGAAGGGCCTGACTAAGGGGCCCTGTTTGTACTGACAAGCTCTGAGTTGGATTGTGTTCCTGTCATCTCAAATAAACCTTCTAATCTACTGGCTGGCTGAGAGTCACTGTGAATCCCAGGAAGTGGCGGGTATGGGAACCGGACTCCCCCACACGCTGCTTGCGGGGGGTGGGGGGAAGGGCAGCCGTAGCTTCTCCACATGCCTGCTCAGCTGGAGGGCTGGACAAATTGAAGCCGTGGGCCAGATCCAGCCCCAGGGCTGTAGTTTGTAGACCCCTGGCCTAGTGGTTAGCACGTGCCCCAGAAAGGTGGCAGATCCCTTTATGAATCCCCTCTCAGAAGGCAGGGGGACTTGGACCAGGGATTCCCCGCATGCTAAGTGAATATCCTGTCCACCAGGCTAAAGACTATAAGGAAGGTGCTCCTATCCCCAGCTGTTTTGCTTCTGGCCCCCAATGCCTGTCTTCTCTCAGTCCGTGTATCACAAGCAGAACTAGCTTCCCTGCAGCTTGGACTTAGGCACCTACCTCTGTGAAATGGAAGGGCTTTGAACTCATCCCTTTGATAAACATCTACAAGTGGCTAGCTTAGATGGACCCCCACCTAGCATGTTAGCTTTATGGATCACAGTCTAAGGCACCTATCTTTCCCTTTTCATTATATAGGAGCTTGAAGTCCTAGCTCAGGCTTTGTGACTTGCAGCGTTGTTCCTGTGTTTTTCTAGGCACCTAAAAGTTGGGCACTGCAATGGTCAACATGTCACCACTGAAGTCCCTTTGTGGATCTGGGCCCAAACATTTTGCAAGCAGGATATGGACAGCAGAATGACAACTGCAAGATACAACCTGTTTAACACTGATCCTAAACAAGTAGCCAGCAGCTTACAAAATACCAGAGACCCGGGTTGAAAGCTGAAGGCAATCATTGCACATGTGCTGTTCCTTGAAAACGTCAATTCTGAGAGTGAATTGAAATAAGAGGACGATGAAGGTAACCTGCAGATGAGGTTTGGGTTTGATATGTAGAGTACTGTTCTTCCATTTTTCACCAGAAAGAAACTGATCTGACTTGAAATATCATAGGACCTCCCTGGCATGAATAGGGGTGGAAATTCCCACCCCAAAAGCTGCTTTGGCCTGAGAACTCTTCCTCAGTGATTAGCTTTTCTTTTTTCTTTTCTGCTAGCAGTCACAAGGACAGAGAAGCATATCTGACTCCTTTCTGTTATATTGCAATAGCGCATGCATTTGCATTGTCTGTAGCAGCATCATGCTGCAGGCTTATTATGTTCAATCTTTTTTTCTGTAATACTGCTTCTTAATGAGCATTCCCACATTTATGGCTTGTTTTTTTCCAGTGGTTTCCTTCACTGCAAGTGAACTTCTTTGTAGTCATCTTCATTACATTTTTCTCTATTAACATCTGCCACTTTTTCTAACTGCTCAACTTCTTGCTGTATTTTATATCCAATTCCCCAAATGTTAGCAAGCCCTCGTAGATGAATATTGTCAGTTTTTATGACTGGTGTAGTCTCCATTCCTTCCTTGACTTTCTTTCCCCCTATAATCCTTTTGCTGGTATTTTTATCTATGACACAAAAATTTTATCCAAATCATGAAGTTTATCATTTCTCTAAGTTGATCACATGGGGAAACGGGAGGAGCACTATAAAGGGATTTGGCTGAGGCTCATCCTTCTCCGGGGCAGTGGGGCACCACACCGCCTTGCTACACACTGTCTCCTCTGGGTTGGGGAATAACGAGTCTAGGGCCCAGGCCCTCAGGCAGGGCTGAGCAACAAAGTACAATAATAGGCCCAGGCCCTGGGTCAGGGTGGGGCAACAAAGAGACAGGCGCTCAGACTCTCAGGCAGTATAGTACTGAGCAAACAGTATAGTAATACACTCAGGCTCCGAGGCATGGGAGAGACGGGGAGACTGCCACCCACCAGTGGGGTGGCAGGGGGGATGCAAGCCCTCCCACTCCACTGCGTCCCTGTGGCAGCAGCAGGAGACCCGTTGTATGTCAGCGCAACACACTGACATTAGCTCTGGCAGTGCTGCAGCCTGACTAGGGTCAGCTGCCCCAGGCCATTTCCAGACTTCCCCTCTTGTGGTATTTGGGTCGGGGTGGTGTCTTTGGAGGGTTCCAGCACCATGGGCTCCTCAGGACAGTTAGCAAGGAGCAAGTTCGGCAGCTTCTCTGGGCAACTGGAAAGAGGTAAGCTCGGCACTTCCTTGGGGTATCTGACATGGGGTAGGCTCGGCAATTCCTCCAGATAGCAGGTGTGGGGTAGGCCCGGCCAGTCCTCAGGTTCACCACAGACCACTGGGACCTACCAGTTGTGAGCTAGCGTGGCAGTGTCTGGCTTCCCTGGCAGCTGCTTCCCAAGTGAGCTCTGGGAGTGGGCTTTTGTACTTCCTGTCGTGCGCCATGATCTCTGTGGAGTGGGCACAGGACTTACTAGCTCCACCCACTTTGGTGTCTGGTGAGGCTCGTCCCTCTCCAGGGCAGTGGGGCACCACACCGCCTCACTGCAAGCACCTTATTAAATCTATGTCTATTGGATCCTCCTCTTACACTAAATTTATCATATTAAAAGAGATCTAAAAATAGACAACCATCCCAAATAATTTACCTAAAGGTTTAAGTTAGTACCCATCATCTACTGACTGAGAGCATATATTTACTGTAGTTTTCCTAATATGATTGCCTAATTATATGCTCAAGTATTTTATCTTCAACTGATCTATAATTTCTGGCTTCTCTTCATCCCTCCTTTCCATTCTTCTATTTCCTTCCTGCTCCCATCCAGGCCTCCAAGATGGAGGGCCTGATTCACCATTTTGTTACACCATTTGTATACGTACGTAACTTCAATTAATTTATCCCAGCTCTACAGCTATGTAATGCAGTAGTGAATTGGGCTGTGGCCCATTTGCCGTTGTTTCATTCTATGGTACCTTCTGATATTCTTCAGGAGTTCTTAAAGATGATAGCCAACAGTTTTAAAACTTATTCTGCCAGTTCCTTAAGAATCATTGGATTATTACAATCTTGACATGCTGATGGCTGTTTGTTTAATTTTTCTCATGAAGCAAAATTATATCTGCTAAATGCCAATTAATTGAAAATTCTGAATCACTCCCACTATCCCTGCAGATCTCAGATCTAAAAGACTGCTGACAAAGGGATGAAAAAAAGATATCAGTGGGCACCTGGGTATTTTATTAGACATGGGAGAAGAAGCCGAAAATTTTGTATTTTATGAAACTCCAGAATTTTGAAAGAAGTTCTGGAGACTGCCCCAGCATTTTGGAATAGCTAATTATGTGGGGGTAGAACCCTCCTCCACCTCCAACCCTCATCCATTGTTTTTTTACATAGGGAAAATTTTACAATAAGTTTTAGTGTAGGAAACTTTGTACAACTGAATAGTTTGTCCTGTGTCTGAACTAATCTGTAGACTCCAGGGCGGGGGAGACAGACAGACAGACACACAGAGAGAGATTAATAAAACTCTAGCCTGTAATATTAGAAGTTGGGCTTGTAATGTTGGTATAGGGGTACAAGTGTGTTGCAATGGAAGAATACTTGGGTAACACCCTGTATGGGGTACAGTCAAAGTCTGGCACTAAACATTTGCCAGTTGTATGAAGAGGGTATGTTATAAAAAGTAACCAGTCCAGCCAGAACATCAATGGTATGCATCCAGAGGGATCCATTTTATTAGGCACATACCCCCTTTCTAAAAAGAGACAGGAGTAGTTAACAAGCTATCACACCATCCTTTGTGATGTTAAAGAAATTAATTCATACTATAGAACCAGATGTTTTACAGTAAAATGGGGCTGTTATAAACTGTCTCCATTTTACAGTGAATTTAAGCTTCCTAGCTCTTTAGTGCTTCGTGTGTCCCTTTATTGAACTATATTTTCCTCTTAAAAGAAATTACACCACATACAGTACACATTCAGCAACTAGCTACAGATTCATAATAAAGATTGATGAAGCATCAACAAGGGCTATGTAAAACAGCTGGAGTCAAAACTTCTAAAGCTGCTGTAGTAACTGGTGTGGTATAAACAGAGTGTTCTCTTAAGGCTACATTCTTCTTTATTCTGCCCTGGTGTGCCATTGGACCAGAATTTAGAGAGCCTCTGCCTATCTGCAGTGCAAACAGCATGACAGGAGCTCTAGGACAGAGCTGGATGCTGTAGCTACACACAACCCATATCATCCTTCACCTTTTGAAATGTAAGGGAAGGAAGATCTGGCAGCAGCACCAGTACCATCCTCACCCTCTTATCAGTCTGGGAGAAAAGGCCCGAAGGCATCAGCATTTAATGATCCTCACCCAGCTACTTCTAAGGGACAGCGGTGAGAGAGAGCTGCAGTATGAAGGGACAGAGACTGCTGTATAGCCAGTAGGAGCTACTGTTCCTAGTGGGCTCTGAGTGAACATACACACTCCAGCCCAGGGTGAAGAGAGTGGAGCCTGGCTGATTGGTTTTGCCTTCCTAATTAGCATGCCTCCTTAGTGTCACAGGATGACCTTTAAGAGAGTTGACAGCTCAGCTACCTCCCCTCTGATGCTGTGAGGCCAGGGTTCAGGTGACAGCTTGAAGATCACCCTCTCCTCATAAAAGTCAGCAAGGCAACTAGCTCAATTGTGCAGGAGACCTGGGATTAGGGGAGAGAGAAAACCCAGTTTGTGACTTCAAGGAGGATGGCCTGCAGAGAGCAGGCTATGAAGGAGAAAAAAAACCAGAGAGCCTGACCTTTATTCCCAGACAGATAGTTTGCACAGTGTAATCCTGAAGGGATTATGTAGGCTGCTGAAGATGACTCTGGGTCAGAGGACAGGACAAATTGAACTTAAGTTATTTTTAAAACATTCACTGAAGACAAAGACAAAAGAAACTGAAATATTGTGGCTAGAGAGCATTCTTTGATGCATGTTTCAGTGAGTTAACCCACTGGTTTACACTCTGGAAGACAGCCTGTCAGAGGGGACTTTTCCCCATACATTGATGGGTTTTCCTTGTAGGAGAGTCCCTAAACCCACAGACTTCATGACAGTCTGTAGTGCTGGCCTCCCTGCATTAAAGGTTGTTGGATAAATACTCTCATTTAACAACACAGTCCTGCAGCCCTGATTCACATAAATTCTACCACTGTCTTGAAGATTACTTATAGGAGTAAGGATTAGGTGCATGAGGAATAGCTGCAGAAGACACCTTAAGGTTGTAGAAAATACACTGCATTATTTGAGAAGTAGGATGTAGTCACATAATTAGACTATATTATAATACCTGAGCCAAAGGGCACTGTCAAGGGTGCACATTCAACCTTAACTTTCTCATTTCTTGAATTTAGTACTCAACTGTGCAAACTTAACATTGAATTAATGTGTTATTTGCATTTAATTTAATGCCATTTCTCATGGTGTTTCAGCTGCAGCACAGTAGAGAGCTACATAAAAGGCAATGAGGAAAAGAAAAGAGCTATACCTTTTCAAACCACAAACAATAGGTTCTGGTGGAGATGAACGCATTCATCTGTCCCTAGTTATGATTAGCTAAAGTTAGGCTCCCTCTTAAGTTCACATCAGGCCCTAAACTTTTCTAGCTTTTCATTACCTGACAGATAAAAACCCAGAACAGAAATAATTTAACCCTGTGTATTATCATTTTAGTACAATATGAGCTCAAACTGAACTTAAATACATTAACATTACCTCCTAAATGTTCATGAATAATTGAGTGCATTCAGATTTGGCTGTCCTTGCCTTGCTACTATGCAGAGCCACACTAAATGAGTTACATCTATATTGCTTCCATCTGTCTTAGAATTGGTGTATTCCTTGAAATAAACACCTGAGTCACCTAGTTGTCAGCTGCCATTGGTGACTAAATGCCCAGCTTCAGTATCCACACAGATTGGTGAATTAATGAACCTGGACAGTTTCCTCTGATCTTTTAAAGACCCTATCATCTCTCTCTATATAGCATACCTCAAAATGACATCATTTGTGGATCTAAGTGCTTTGGACACAATTATCTATTTTTGCCTTCATAGACAACTTGTTGATGATTTTTAGGTGCTTATTTTTATAATTTTAATATTGTTTAATATTAATTACACCTAATACTGTATTTATAAAGCACAGTAAAAATGCTAATTAGTTAATCTTCACAACACCCTATGTGAGGTGATAAATATCACTATCCCAATTGTGAAAAAAATAAAGTATAAAGAAGTTGAGATTTGCCACCTTCCACAGAGAAAGTCTATAGTGGCCGGGAACTTCAAAAGTACCTAGCATGACTTGAGAATACAAGTCTGATTGAGAGTCAATGAGACTTGTGCTCCTAAATCATTTAGGCACGTTTGAGAATCCCACTCATTACTACTAGGATTAAACATCATGTGTTCCTGACTCTCAATTGGTTGTTCATTTCTCTAAGCCACACTTTGTTGTATAATATAGTCTTCATTTATAGAAGAAATTAAGAGGAAACCTCCAAAATAAAAATTGTTTACCCTGTTATATGATCTTCATGAGGTCTGCTACCCTTCCAACCAGTCATCTGACTGAAGATCATATGCCATCAAGTGGCACATTTGAGAAAAAATGAATAAGGTTTTTCTGTGCATACAACCAATAGAGGCAGGTTCTTCTTTTGACCTACCTTGAGAACAGGTCTTGGAACTCTGCATGGAAATGTTGTGCAACTCCTCCTGACTCATTAATGCCACTCAATTAATTGGAGAAGAGGAGAGGGAGGAGCAGGATGTGTGGCTCCAAAAGGGATTAGGGTCTTGGACAGAAATGTACTGAGGGAAACCCTAGGAACAGCCTAATTTGAGGGAGTAAGGGCCAATTTTAGGCTGAGCTTTATGTTGTCATTTTATTATATCAAATGCCAATAAAAGAGGAGCCAGAGGAAGTGTCTGGACACTAACCCAAGGTTTGTGTCCTGGGTGAGATAAGGACTCATCCCATTTGCACCAAACTACTAACCATACATGCCAATCCAGAAATTATTACAAATGCTATTGTTTGAGATACAATGCTACGCACAGTCAAATAAAATTGTTTACTAATCAATGAAAAAACATATCCACATAAAATAAAATATTCTCAGAAGTACACATCAGTTGATTAGAGCAACATCTTTTTTAGCCTTTGTATGAAATAGTTTCCACAGTACTGGCTTACTATAGGGCTCTCCCTTCTTCCCATACCCCAGCATGTTATTTTTTCTCTCATTGTCTTAAAAAGCGCTCAATTTCTTACACAAAATTCTGCTGCAGTTTGGCTCAAACATCTTTATTTACATATGCCTAGGTTTGCTCTTCACACTCTTAGCATAGGGACTCTAAATCAGGTAAGCAGGAGCTTATAAAACTTTTCCTGTACAAGATAGATACTGTAACACAGTAATGAGCACCAAAGAAATGTCTGCTGAAGCTAAACCAATAAATAAATGAGGGAAGACAGACAATGGGATAGATTAATGCCTGAGAGTGCCTGGAGGAGGATTTGCCCGAAGGAGATTGCCATTCTAAAAATTTAGGAGCCCTGCTGGCAGAGGCTGCCTAGGAGAAGTGTTGAATTAACACATCTTTCAGTGGGATTGGCTTTCACCAACTCCTAAATTAATCCTGCCCATTACAGTGGCTATACAAGAATACTCAGTGGGGTGGTGGGTTTCTTGTATCACTGTGCTTTTATTCTAGGCAGATTACTCTGTTAGCAGTTATATTGGAGCAACTGTCCAAAAAGTGAATCTTGCTCAACAGCTGGTGAGCCAGAATGGTCTGATAGTGCCTTATCCTCCTTAGCTCTGACCCTATCTCATGCCAAAGAAAGAGAGGGAATGAACTGCTCATATGCAACATATTTCTCATTAGTTAGATACACAGGGCCAGATTTCCCAGTAGTGTAAATCAGCATATCACCACTGAATTCAACGGAACTATGCCAATTTACACCAGCTAGGGACCTGGTTAATTTTACACATCTATTAATTCATACAATCATAAAAGCCAGAGCTAGAAAATACTCATTAGGCTATCCAGCCCTGGGTTTTCCAATGACCGGTCCATGAGATTTTCCTGACATAGTTTAGGAAGGCAACAAGCTGGTCCCTGGTATCAAAAAAACTGAGAAATAGTAAACTAGCCCATCTCTCTACCAATGAAGGATCATTCCCTATAACACATTTTCAGGTTATAATGGAGGTTTCTATCACATCTTTCAAGAGACTATTCTGAAATCAGATACATCTCATTGTCAGGGAGATTTTTCTGATATTCAGCCAAAAATTTCCTTTTCTCAGTTGCATCCCATTAATCTTAGTTATACTTCCTACACACAACAGTGAATAATGTCTCTCCTTCCTACAAGCATTAAGTTAACTTTATTCCATGAGTTCTTAATTAACCTAGGACCACATTTACAAAACAACCACCTCCAAATTTGCAAATGAAAATAGTTTTGTTCACATATTCAAGTGTTGCATTTGTGGGTAGAAAACTTTGCACATGTAAAATTGCTGGATTAAATTCAGACATCAGACTTTTTAGCATTTAACACAGCAATAAAGACAGTTACTCATCCTGTCATAAATGTTCTTTGAGATGTGTTGCTAAATCCATTACTCTGTACATGTATGCTCATCGCCCATGTCAAGCTGACTGTAGTTGCTCATGAATGTGAATGCCAGCTGCAGCGAGAACAGTCAAGGAACAGTCCCAAACCGCTTGTATGTTCAGTAATTGGTTCACCAAGTAACAAGTATGAACTCCTGAAGCACTATGACAGCCTTAACATGGAGTCACAAACAGTACCCTTGGGCACTCCTGTCTATCTTGCCATACAAGCAAATCTACCTTTGTGATAGATAGCTCCTTAAACCAAAAATCACAACAATATTCAGATTACTCCCAGTCACTTACCGCAGATCTGAAAGCAAAGGCAACACTTTTAACTAGTCCGATAATAAACTAATTAAAGGGTTATTAACTAGGAAAGAGAAATAAGAGTTATTTACAGGCTTAAAGCACATAAACATGCACACACAAATGAGATACAGCCTTAGGTTCCAAAAGATGATAGTAGTTGCTATAAAATGCAAGTTTTATGTGTCTTTTAGGGCTAACTCAAGCCAAGCAGCTTGGGGATCCCTTGCTTATACTTAGAAATTGTGTCCTTTCTGAATTCCAAGCACAATAGCAATAACAATTTATCCCCAGCATTTAAACTGTGATGGGAAAAAGGCTTGTGTATGTACCCTATTCATGGGCATGGGGAAGGCAATCAGCAAAGTATTTTGTTCACTGAAGTTCCCCAGTGGTTTGATTGGGATCTTCAGGCCTTCTTTGGTTGGGGAAGAGATGACATCACCTGGTAAACTAGCATTTCACATGTCTAAATGCTTCTCCCCTGACTGTGGGGGTTTACCATCTTAGCAAATATTTTTATAATTACAGTGCAAGCTCTTAAATATTACCTTATAACATGGGATTCAGCTATTATTATAGGTAAGATTAATACATGCAGAACCCACAACCATTTCATAAAGTCTAAACACTAAACACATTTTTATAAACTATTGTGACAAAGTTCCCAGTCTGTACTGGTGGGTCCTGTGCATCCTGGCAGATTTAGGGGCCTCAGAAACCCATCTAGGCCCAGAGTGACCTCCCTTTCTCAGTAACTAATTAAGGGAGGCAGAAAACAAGGGAGCCTGGGCCCTCCCTCTACTCTGGACTCCAGCCCAGGGACCCTAATAGTATCAGCTAAGATGGCTGACCTTTCATCCACAAAACACAATACAATTCCCTGGGCTACTTCCCCACAGCAGTCCCCACTTCTTCAAACTCTACTTCACCCTTACCTCAGGGTCTCCTTCCTTCTGTATGATCTGTTTTCCAACACTCAGTCTCACTAACAGCATAACTTCCTTCTACAGCTCCTGACACCCACAGCCCACCTGACTAACTGGGAGGTTTTTATCTAGTTTCAGCCAGTCCCTGATTGGCTTCAGGTGTCCCAATCAAGCTAGCTGTTTCTACTCCTTTCTAGAAGGTTCTTAATTGGCCTCAGGTGTCTTGATTGGCCTGGAGTAGCCTTTGTTTGGCTATCCAGGGAACAGGGACTTGCACATCCTGAGACTAATATACCTGCCTTCCAGCACTCTCCTATATCCTTCTGGTCTGACTCCGTCACACTATCTATTTTAACAATATTAACACACAGGTGAGCCAGACTCATTTCCAGCTATGCATTTGTCAGCAGTCAGTGAGGCCCAGTGGCCCTGGCATGAGCTGGTACCTTGTCTGCCAAAATTACAGAGTGCATCAGTACTAGAAAGTTTTCCCTAGCAGTACTTATAAGGGTGGCCCTGCCTCTGTCTGAGCTCCCTATGCTACAAAGCAAGGGTATAAAGGGCAAAGTTGCCTCATCCCCTCTTCATTTACTTCACAACAGAACTGATGGTAGATTTCAATGTATGAGGGAAGGATGGAAGTGGTGTAATGGACACATGCAACACATCTCAAAGAACAGTTATGAGAAGGCAACCAATTTTTCTTCTCTGAATGTTTGCATATATTCATGATACTGCAGGTGACTCTCCAACTGTTAAACCAGGAGGTGGGGCTCAGCATCTCATGGGAAGAAGCACTGTAGAAATGCCTTTCCTACATTTGTATTTGCAGAGATCAATGAAGCACCTGGTGAATGCATGAATGGAAAATCATCTGCTCCACAGATGTCCATAATTGGGACATGTGCAACAAATGCTGCTGATGTCAAATAAGCTCTGGTCCAGTGCTTGAGTGTGTCAGGAAATTCTTACTCCTTCAGCAGCATAAAGCAGCTGGTGATAATTCTGAATTGTAACTGGATGGCTTCTCATATATTTTGTGTAAGAGATGAAGAACTGGGAAGATACCAACACCAATAGTCAATAAATGTCCAAATTGTGGAGCCTCCACTTGTCTTTATGCATATGTAGTTTTTGGGGGGAAGCTAGTATGTAGATAGTCACCACCTTTGAGAGGGACCCAGGGCATGATCTCAGCTGAAGCTTGTCTTTGTAGAAAACTGTGTAAGGTGAATCCATGACCAGTGCATTCAGTTCTAGCACCCTCCTGGTGGAGCTGATGCCACTATGAAGGCAACTTTTGCTGAGAGGTGTAGAAATGAACACAATGCTAACAGCTCAAGAGGAGGACCTAGAAGCACAGACACCACCAGATTCAAATCCCAGGAAGATGTTGGATCTCTGACAGGCAAAAACTATCTAATAAGTCCTTTCACGAACTTGACCATGACTGGGTGAGTGAAAACAGTCTTACCATCTATGTGTGGGTGAAACCCTGAAATGGCCACCACATGCACCTTAAAGGAGCTGAGGGCTAGACCTGACTCCTTAAGGTGAAAAAAAAAATAGTCCAGAATTGACCCAATTTTTGTCTGAGTCAGGGCCACGTTAGCGGAGGCTTCCAAAAATATTTCCATTTATTTACATAAGTAGCTCTTGTGGGTTGTGTTCTGCTATTAAGGAGCATATTTTGGACTGCCATCTAACAATGTGTTTCCCCTGCATTCAACCACATGCTCCCAAAGCCCTCAACTCGGGCTTTGGGGGCATGGGCTTCAGCTTTCTGCTGTGGTCTCCAGTGAGTCTAATACTGGCCCTGATGAACAAACTTGCCCATAGTTTGAGAACCTAATGACTTTCATGTAACCTATTGTAAAATCAGGCAAATATCAAAATGAGTTGATGTATCCCATGGAAGACCTCTGTGTACCCCCTGGTTGAGAATCACTGCTGTAGTGTGTCACTTTAAACTACGTGGAAGAAAACAACAAGCTATCAAGTCCTCAAAACAACTTTAACAGGATTGTAACTATTGACGGCGCTTCAGACTCAGTTTGCTGGTTGTAAGTAATGGCTAAAATGCATATATAGTGTGTGATATTACTCAAAGGATAAAGTAGGAGGATCCCTAATCATGTATGGTCAAATTCTGTGATGTTATAAGGTACGCAGTGGTAAATCACCATGAATGTACATTGGCATAATTAAGGCACCATACGTGAAGTTGTAGCAACCAATGGGAGAGTATCAGATGATGTGCAAATAATAGCCCATCCCTCTCCTTTATTTGATATACTCATTCATGCTCCTATTGGTTATTTCTCTAGCTACACCTTTCTCTTCTGATCACTCAGAGTATAAAATACATCAGTAATTATGTATATGTATTTATGTGCCCTCTAAATTTGAACTTTGAGGGGGGAGGGTGAGATGAACTGCTGAATGAAACAGAGTACATAGCTCAGTAAACTGTCTGACCCAAGAACCCATTGTATGAGCATGAGCCTCCAATGAGATTGATACTGGATAATCTGGACTGAAATAAGTTTTTGTAACTTTAAATGCAACTCCAAAATCTTTCCTAACAACAAGGTTTAAGCTAGACAAATTAACTGGACTTGGACTTTGTTAATGGAAGGCATCAATAAGATCAGGTAGAATTCTGTTATAGCACATTGTCTAATGCCCTCATACTAGGGAAACATATAGCAGACAATATACTAACAAAGGAATTGTATATTGGCTTTGACAAATGAACCAGTTCCTATTAACAAATGGTTTGGGGGAATTGAGCACAATGTGTGGGTGCAGAGTAACTGTTAATGGTTTACTCTTCAAATCCATTTCTGACTTGTAAAAGTATTTATGCTATTGTTCCTTACTGGAATACATTATTGTGCTAGAAACAAGAGGTTTCCATCCCTTTATTCCTTGAATGGTTAAGATTTTGATTAATTGATTATTGCTGGGGCTTGAATCAACATTCACAGTAAGTGAAAGATTCATTACATTCTTGGGCATGGTCCCTTTAAGAATGCTAAGTGAGCAGTGGTCCTGAGCAGGAAGTGGGCTACTGACAAGCCTATTTCCTGACAAACACATTTGTGTTTACCAAATGCCTATTGAGCCTTTTTTTTGTTCTGTATTAATCACAGGAAACATAATATTGACAGTGAGGATAATGACTCACTTTTTCCATCACCAAGAGATCCAATATTACAATGGAATCAATGGTTGAATGCCTTACTGACATATAATACCTGTTAGCTGTCATCCTAAAACACTTAGGAGATGAACACAAATGTATCCCTTTGATCCATTGCTTCAGACTTGAAGGCCAATGCAATTTGCAAACTTGGGGCAGAGCTATATAAAAAATGCCATGACAACTCATTCTAGGGATATGCTTGCATTCAAATTTCTCTAGTGAGGCCAGGTAGCAAGGAAATAATACTGCTGTTTGTTTTGGCCCCCTGTGAATTGATGATGCTTTCTGAGATTGTGAGAAGCCAATCTCAGCTAATAAGAAGCCAACTGATAAAAAGTAGTAGTCAGTACTTGCATTTATGAACGTGAATGCTTTCTATTGGACTCCCTCATCATCTTCAGGTCAATAGATATGGATGCATATATTAATTTAGGGTGCCCTAGAATCTTATATAGACAAGGAACCACGTGTTCTATAATTCTGTACTAATAGAATTTGCTGCAGTTGTTTCAAAATTAAACACAAGAATCTAAGCTTTTGTATGCAAAAAGAAACTTCTAATCCTTATTGCTGAAAACCATATGGTATGAAAACCTTTCAAATCACAGGTAAACTGGTGCTGTGTTTTTTTCCTGAGTATGAAGAAAATCTGGAATAATTTAGGTGTGAAGCATCCCTTCTCATCTCAGCTTCAATCTGAGACATTACATTTTAACTATCAATGCTTAACTATTGCACCTGTAGCAGAATCATCCAACTAATGTGTTTATTCAAAAATCCCCAACTCTCAGGTATTTCTGGATGCCAATGGCTCAAAACTGTCCTTTATCCAGTGTCTGAAAGCTCCAGCTACCCCTTACACCAGTGATTCCCAAACTTTAAACAACCTGCAAACCCCTTTCAATAAAATGTGAAGTTTTGTGAACCCCTTCCTAAAAATGAATATTTCCAGGGATTTTCTCCTTTGCCTGAGTATGAATGATAAAATCAGTGATCTTGGAAATATAAAATTTGTTTTTATGACATGCTTCTTACACCTTATTATTTATCATTACAGAATGTTTATTATATTATGAAAATGGCAACACTCTTCCAAGATCTCACTTTCATAGCCTGTATCACTTTGAATAAGCCTGTTATAAGACAAGGAATATCAGATGTGAAACAGTATGAAGGTATTTCAGAAAACAACTCAAAGAGTTCCTCTTACACAAGCATTCAGGTCTTGAGCAGTTCAGAAAAACAACACGTTCCAACAAAGCTTAAACTTGTTCTTCATAATAGTTTTAAAAACAATACTAGCTGCCTATTTAATTTTAAAAACAGCAAAAAAAAAATCCCATTTCTTATAAGGAGTCTTGAAGTTTAAATCTCCTTAGTGTGATAGAAATGCTTGCTTTGATCTGCTTAGCTCTTGGAAATCCAGGGGCTCAGGGCTGTTGGCCCCGTGCTGCCCAGGGTTCCTAGGGACAGCTTGGGAATTTTTTCCCAAGAACCCCCTGTAACATTCTGAAATATACCTTGATTTTGATAAGTATCCTATCTGCTTATGCCAAATTTTTATTACAGCAAGTGTAAGGTGTTATGGTATACTTAGCATAAGTGAACAGAATTATAGTGTATGCTAATTTAGGCTATATCACTATTACAATATTTGTGCTTATTGTTATTGGTTCTTAATGCATACACACACACATATATATAGGTACCAATAATATATAATTATTATTATGATGTGTGTGTGTATTTATATCTAGGTAGTGGATAATCAGGTTAGCAGAGAGAATCTAAAGATGTGGTGTTTAGATCGGGACACAAGTTATGTCTACACTATAATTTGGAGTTTGTTTCCAAGCAGTTTAAGAGTGGATGGAGGTTCAAGAGTGAGATATTCTCCTAAGTTTATAGCTTCCAATCGCTTAAAACTTGAACATGGAAATCTTGCAAAATTTGTGTGGAGTACATGCACTTAGGAAAGGAGTGTATCTGTGATGTGCTATTAGCTCCTTACCAAGTCACTATTAGAGATTGTCTTAATTGGCCATGTGGAGTGACAGCTGGGAGAAATCAGAACTAATCTTGCAGCTGATTACTTCTTTACTTCCCAAATGTACATGTCAATTGTGAAAAAGAGAGGAAGAGAGCTCTTCAGAATCCCCCAGATGAAAATTACCTTAGGGACACTTCTCAAGTCCTTCTCTTTCCTCTTCCTGAAGATGTTCCACAAAGTTCTCAGAATCTATGCTATGCTCAATTCTGCATTTCTTAGATCCAAAATAGTACAATGAGAAAGAGCAAAAGGGATCCTTAGGGCTTTGTTTACGTGGAGAGTTGGGGCACAGCAAGCTAGGGTGTTAATATACAGCACGGTAGCCTGCCACGCACTAAGTTACTATGTGGACTTTGCTCCCACGCACTGCAAGTTCCGCAGTACAATTTTATCTATTGCTGTGTGACCCAATAGTGTATCTCTGAGTGCACGTGATGTCCACATGGTGACTTAATGTGCAGTAGGCTGGAGCTCTGTTCATTCACACCCTGGTATGCCGGGCACACAGTCTCCATGTAGACAAGCCCGTAGTCTTGAGGAATGAATTGGCAAGGAGATAAAAGAATAAGTGAAGCACAGCTTGTTCACAAAGACAGTATGTTTATCTGTGGTCATGCTACTCCATGAGGCACAAAGATGCCAAACTAAAGGACATAAGACAAGAAAGTCCTGAAGGAGATTTATACTTATTTAGCACTGGCTACAGTGTCACTTAACAAACCTGAATTTCTGATGCAAATGATTTAACAGAAACAACACTACCAGTTTTGTATGGGACAGGAATAAATCTGGTTAAAAAATAAAGAGACTCTCCCGTAAAAGGAGGCAATTAAAAGGGTGTGACAGGCAATGGTAGAAATGCCAACAGTATACACATTTTTTTTTTAGACAAACACATTATTTCTCTGTAGAGGCTCATGCCTGCTTTCTTTAAAGCACTAAAATGATCTCTGAGGTGTTCTGCCACAATCTTCCACTATAGCCTAAAAAAAGAAGATTCAAGTCACTGTAGTACCTAGGGCAAGAACATTAATGCAGGGGATTGTCTCTCTACCTCCTCCTCTACTCCCTAAGAGACTGAGCATGGTTGTTAACATTAAAAGCTGAACAATGTACAGTTTTAATACCAACCATTTGTGCACTCCTCTGTGGCTTATATCTCAGAGGTCTATTGCTGCCAAAAAGCAAGGGGAGGGGATGAAATAAGCCATCCCTGCCTAATAGGCTCTATTGTAGAGAGAATGCTGTGATTAAATAGAAGAAATCTAGTTCTGGTTTTTCCATGAGATCAGAGAAAAGGACGTCCCTGGCAGAATATTACTAATGAACAGCTGTGGAATGTTTCTTTAAATACACAAAGGGAGAGCTGAGTTTCACAATTCATGTACAGTATCTGCAGGGTTAGAGAGAATCCTGTTGTCATACATGGAGAAGTGTGACAAAGCAGAAGTGCTGCAGCTCACTTTGCATCAGCTCCTCTCTTTAATTAAAGGTGGGCTGGAACCAAAGAGCACGTTTTAACCATACCTGAACTTCCACAGACATCTCTGTGGCTGGATATTGCTCTCATGAATGATTGGGGAGGAGTCTCTGCTCATTGCCTGGAAACACTGAACATATTCCAGTTCTAAAACATAGACCAGGAATGCTCACTAACACACCACCACAGGACTGCTGTTTTTGTGACTGGCGGTGATTGTGGTGAACAGTGATAGAAGACATATGAGTTTAATGAATTATCTTAGTAGGTACATGAAATAATGCTAAATGGGACCCCTAACATAGCAGGTTTCCAGAGTCCTGCAACAGGGCAAATAAATCAGATTGATGGGATAGGTAACACCATACTTTTCAAACAGTGCTGTAAATTTAACCAAAATTCACAACTGTGATAAATGATGGGAGATACCAATGCAAAATGGAGACAAATGGACTCAGTCCATGCACATTTCTGTATGTGCTAATGAGGAATAAAGTGTCATGGTCAATTAAGTGACCATAGCCATTCCATTAAGACCACACCTGAGCATGAGTGTGCAGTTACTTATGTGAACGTGACTAGATAAAATTGAATTAAGTCTGCCAGACAGCAAAAATCTGGTTTATATATTTTTCTCTCATCCAGGAAGAACACATTCTTAGCTTTGGGGTCCCCAAAACAACCATATATAATATTCTCTCTTATGCAACAAACAGGAATGGTTCTAAAGATCCTACAATTTTCTAGACTATTTATCTTGTGTTATGTCTACCGTCTTAATATGCTCTCCAACCTTTCCCTGAGAGTGCACCTCAAGGATTTCTTTCAGCACTCACCCTGTCATGAAGGTGAGATAATTCAATCAGAAAAAGAAGCCAGAGCATCTGACTAATGAGATGGAATCACACAGCAGTAAAATAAACATATTGAACACAATTTGCAAACAATCCACAAGATGAAGTTTTTTGTCATTGAAAGTTTGCCAGGTAAATTCTGGAGAAGAAGATTTTCAAAATCAAAGTCTGTTCTTGAACAATTCACAAACAGAATAAAGGGTGAGACTAATTTTAATTGTTTCCCCCATTTCTAACCTCTGTCTTAGTGATACCAACCCTGGCCAGTGTTTTTTGTTTGTTTTATTTTTGCACTAATCCTCATACACAAAAGTGAACAGCCAAAATGAACCAATTTTGTGTAAGCTTTTTGAAAGTCTTAACCTTTTTACTGAAAAAGGAGCAGGATGACTCTTTTCCACTTTGCTTAAGTATGTTCATGGTCATCTCCCTTTGGAGTTTTGTACACAGGAAATCCTGAGAAGAACTCTTAGTTATTCTACTGTGAAAACTTTGCTTATTATATTTCCTATGGGAATGTCTAATGTCTTGATTCCAGAGCCACATATAGATTAATTCTGAGAATAATTACTATATTTTCAGGTGGATGATGCATAGAAACTTTAAGAGTTTGGCAGCAGAAAGGAGAACCAATTTTCAGAGGATATACTCATCCATGGTACTGCAATGCAGTTTACTGAACTGACTGTTCTTATGGGCTATGTTCTTGTGCTTAATGAGGTGGAATTGTGAGAAGAATAGCCAGCCCTGCATTTTCTAATATTATTATACTAACTGATGTTTATTCCATACATTGACTTTTTATGCTTAAATTTGGCTGGCTGAGTGTCTTAAAACTAGTTGATGGTGTCCTTTAAGCTTTCCAAACGATGTTTTGTTTTCCAGGGTACCTTTTGTTATTATAGTTTTTTTGCTTAAAAAATATTCCAGTTTTGTTTTATTGTCTGTGTTCATCTTGTGCACGGGTGTCAGGTAACAGAAGGAAACAGGTGTACACACATGCACACATACATACACCCTTTACAGTAGTATTTTCTCATCTACCTGAGCATATGACAGAGGGTATATCTACACTGCAATTTGAGAGAGGTGATTGCAGCATGGGTAGACATACTTCAGCTAGATTCGATCTAGCTAGCTCACTAAAAACAACAGTGAAATTGCAGCAGCACAGGCAATGACAGGGGCTAGCTGCTGAAGTATGGACCCAGTGTCCTGGACAAGATTGCACTTGGATGGCTGATCCATGCTGGCACCTGTGCTGCCAGAGCTTAACTACTATGTTTAGCCAGTTATCTCAATCAAAACTCTCTTATATTTGTTTACACATGCTGTAATCACACCTTTCGATTGCAGTGGAGACCTATCCAGAATGTAGTGAATGGTTTGTTTTTTTTTAAATAAGTCTTATTGGGGAAGCATATAACCCTTTGGAAGCTCCTTTCCTATTTAATCTTGGATGTGCTGTACCAGAATGACATGAAATTTTCCTTTATTTCACAAATATCTGCACACTACACTCTTGATGCTGCACATGTGTAACTGAAAGCACATGAGTAGTCTTATGGACTCCAATAGGATTATTCATGTGTTTCAGGGTAAGCATGTACATTGTTGTTCACAGAACCTAAATATAAGACAAACTGAAATATACTATTAAGACATATTACACTCAATTTTGGTTTCATAGTTTTGTTTCTAGAGTGTCGTCAAAACCACAGAAAAATATTCCAGAAAGCAAGATTGCTAAGGTTAACAATTTACCGCTTTATAGCAAGTTTTATTTTTTGTTCTATTTTCACCTTCCCTTTTCTTTATGTATTGCTTAATTTGATTGTTTGTGGATGATTTATATTGTGTTATCCAATTCAGGTTTCAACAAAAAGATATTGATGAATGGACCAATAGGGAAGATGAGCATTAGGATCATCTCAGGAGATAACGAAGATGAAGAGTATTCTATGTAAACAAACAAATTATTTCAAAACAGTAAAGTTGATATTAAAAAATAACCAGGGAATAACGGTACCCCACAAAACACAACATGACACAGTCTGGACTGATAGAGGACATTTTGTTCAAGAACTGAAAAGTACTCATGAAAACTAACATTCAAATATACCTAACTTCTTGGCAAGTAGGTAGCACATCACATCTCTGAGCTTCCATACAAACATTAAAATACTCCGCACAATGCCGCTGCAGGACAGGGGAGTATTACTCCTGTTTTCATTATTCCCAAAGACACACTAGAGGGTCAGATTCTGCCCTATCCTGTGCTCCACCTCTACTTTATTCCTAGTACCTTTCTGCCCAAGAAGTCCCACTGAAATTAATGTGATTACTCAAGGAATACAGTGATGATTAACAAGAGTAAGGAGGATGGAATCAGGCCCTACACTGATCCAGTAAACTAATTGGAATAAGAATCCATAGGGTAAGGTCCTTGGGTGTAGCTGAACTTTCTGCTCAGCACAGGGCCTGGTGTGTGTAAAGGGGGCTATACACTGTCTATATACCCTCCCCACCGTTCTACAAATGTCCAGAATCTAGTCTGGCTCCTGGTGCAAGTCAGTGAACTTTCAGAGGTGCTCTGACTGCATCCAACTACAGTGGCTTGGAAGGGAGTATAGCACATATTCCTTTTCCCTGGGCTGAAAGGAGAGAGGGGGAGAGCTGAATTCCAGGTAAGAATGTACGTCTGTTTTGCTGCCGCTTTGCACATGAAACAGCCATTGCAAGTACTACATTTAGTTCATTAGCCCATGTTACTGCTAGATCAGTGATTCTCAATCTATTTATTATTGTGGGCCACATATGCAGCTATGTGTTGTGTGGGCAGCATCCACACAATATATATACTACTATCTGTATGGCCCTGAGGTGGTCACATAGGCCATAGCTGATTGGTGCCGATTGGGCCGCAAGCAGTCTGTGGGATGAGAAACACTGTTCTAGACTATAAAACTCAGTTGACATTTATAGGAAATGCATTGATTGTTCTCTGATAATTCTTTGATTTAAAGTTTGTTTTCTTAAGCTAAAGTGTTCAAAAATGCATTGCATTTAACTAAAACTGCAGAGAAATGTGTAGCTTCATAAATTTTTCAGTCTACATTTCAAACACATCCCCCTATAATCTCCTTTTCAAATAAATATACCCCAGAGATGATTCGTCACCTTTACTCCTTATTTCCCTTTCTATATCTTTGTCCCATGTTCAGCAATTTGTATAATTGTGTACAATACTCCAGGTATAGTCTCACCAGCTCTTTGTATTTTGCTAGATCATCTCCAGATTTGTGTTCCTCTAAGGACTCTGCTTTCTTTACTGCTACCACACACTGAGCTAGTGATTTTTAGTTTACCTCAGAACCTGTGTCCAATCAGTCTCACAGCTGTGCCTATTTAATATATAACCCTCTTTGTCATTGTTCACTCTCAGACTCATTACTTCACATTTCAAATATTAAAACTGTATAAACCATGTACTCAGCTGCACGGTTTCCAGATAGGAGGGAGGCTGGAGCCAAACCAGTCTGTCATATACAAATCTCAACACTTCGCTTCATGTTCCCTTGTGTGTCCTTGATCTCACCTATACATCTCTCATTGAAGCAGTAGGCTTCTCCCGCCACCTAACCCAAATGCTCTGATTTCCATAAATCCTTGCCTACATTTAAAGAATAATGTTATAAGGCAAAATTGCTTGGAATACCTTCTTCCCCTTTCTGCATGCTTCTGTGGCTGCGTGTGTGCGTGCACACACACACACCGGTGCTTCATCACTCTTCCAGCCAATTCTCCTGCAGCTCTCACTTCTATACCAGCCGCAGCTCAGCACCAGCAATCCACACCAGCCTCTGATACCGTACACGGGCTCCGTACCACTTCCACATACACCAGCACCCCCTACTCAGAACTCACTCTCTCTAGAACTCCAACCAACTCCCAGAAAACATCATACATAAACATTTCCCTGTAGCAGCACCCAGAATAAGATAATTCAATTTCTTGCTAAGAATTTAATCCCATAATCCCCTGGGAAGGTCACAGCAAATAGCAGTGAAATCTCACCTGAAACCTCAAGTGGCTAAAAGTTGAGAACTAGAAATCTAAGGCATTTATCAATGTGGTATCCAAGTGCTATAGTTTGTCCCAATGCACAGCTTAAGCAGCCAGGCTTCTCCCTGATGAGTTCCTCATGAGCTGAGGGAGAAGGGATCCTTCTCACCCCAAGTGGGTGAATAGCACCCTACCTGCCAT
The DNA here is from genome assembly GCA_007922305.1 of Dermatemys mawii. Lineage (NCBI taxonomy): Eukaryota > Metazoa > Chordata > Testudines > Dermatemydidae > Dermatemys > Dermatemys mawii. The sequence goes on from ML677335.1 coordinate 26,766,743, forward strand.
ATCCACTACTCCAGCTGCAGGCTTAGAATAGTATGCAGTGCTAGAAGCTTGTTATCTATGTAGTGATGATCACACTAATTTTTCATTCTAAATCACCTCTGCATTGCAGGGTGCAGGAAGCCACTACAAAACGAGGTTTAACAGCTTGCATGGGGTGGGCATCCCCTAGACCCGCTGGTTCCTACACCAGCACACAGTGGAACTGGACCTGTTCTGCTTAGACTAGCGAGGCCCATATTTTCCATCTGCTGCCCCTCTCTCTTAATTGGAAAAAGATTTCCTGACCCATCCTTCTGCTCACTTCCCCCTTGTTATCTGCCCTCTTCACACCTCTTCATTTCCCTTTTCTCTTTGTTTTTGCTATCCTTGTCTCCTCCCTTCTACTTTATCCTCTTGACTTTCATCCAGTCTCCCCTTTTATATTTTCTCACTCTCTCCTTCTCTTCCCTGGGCTCTTACTTTTAGAACTCTCTTCTTCGATTTCTTTTCATGAGTTACTGACAATATTTTGATTCCATTGAAACATGTGTTACATACACAGTAGCACAAAACACAGAGTGTATATATAAACTATAAAACAAGTTGTATCAAGCACTCATAACGCAAGTCTCCATAAAGACTTATATTTTAACACCTTTGACATGAATGTACAAACAAGAATATTCTAACAGTTAAAAACTGACACCTGTATAAGTAGCCCGCATTTAGGGGAAAATAGAGTGGCTGTACTGTGTCAAAAGTGAAAGCAGTAACATTTTCCAAGTTAGGTGGGAGCCAGTGCAGAATTTGTCTGCACTCAACCATGACCAGTGCTGACTCAAGCCTTTGGTACAACTATCAAGTAAAAAATATGAACATAAGTTTTGATTTAGGTCTAGTACAGCTATTAAATGACTTTGAAAGTGATGACAGTGAAGCATTCCAGAATGAAAACGAGACCAAGATGATTCATTACAAGAACGGCTTATCACAGCATAATTCTGTGCTCTCCTCCTCCTTCCTCTGCAGCATCCATGGAGACTGTTAGAACAAAGAAAAAAACAGAAGAAAGAAACTGAGGCATCGCTGTTCCTAGGAAAATTAAGTTTCAGTATTTCTAAAATGTGTTACACAGGCAACATATTATCCATGAAACCCCGGCAAAAGAACAGGATTTTGAGACCTGAACTAGATTATTCACTTTGAGAAGCACTGATGACTCTTGTCACTTGCTTATGACAGTTATTTTATAAAGGAACCTAGCTCTTTCTTGGCAAAGGTTTACATCTTCTCAGAATCTGGATGGGTTATTCAAATTACAGTGGTACAGAGCAGCTTTGTTTCTGCTCTCTACATGCAAGCCTTTGAAATCCATCTGTTTTAAATTAGTGAGGAAACTTGCTAAAGTTTGTTTAAAAACTAACTCAACTGACTAATTTCAGAAGGGTAGCTGTGTTAGTCTGTATCAGCAAAAACTACGAGGAGTCCTTGTGGCACCTTAGAGACTAACAAATTTATTTGGGCATAAGCTTTCATGGGCTATAATCCACCCTAATTGAATTGGCCTCGTGAGCACTGACTCCCCCGCCGCACTTGATAAGACAAGTTCCATCTTTTCATGTGCTGTATGTTTATACCTGACTATGTTTTTTCACTCCATGTATCTGATGAAGTGGGTTATAGCCCATGAAAGCTTATGCCCCCCAAAAATTGTTAGTCTCTAATGTGCCTTACGGACACCTCGTTGTTTCAACTGACTAAATTTACCATTGCTATCAAGTACTTTGTAATTTAACAATACTTGTTCATTAACACCTGTAGGCTCTTTGATGGTCAGATCCACATCATGACAGTCTTGGTTCAAGAGATTATTTAAGCTTGTGCCTAACTTTAAGGACTGAAGGAGTCCCAACTCCAAAGGATAGACTATTCACATGCTTAGAGCTAGGCATATACTTAAGCACCTTTCTGAACTGGAGTATCTGTGAGCACAAACTATGTTCCACAATTTCTACAGAAAGTGACAGGCATCCAAATACCCCGTGAAAATTGTACATGTGGTGGATGCCCTTTTAAAGTATTCTAGAGATATTACAGGTCCAGCAGTAGTTCCCGTTGTAAGTGTAGTGAAGATCTTTGAAACCTTGTAATTACTCTAAAACTGGAACTAACTTATTAATGGCAACCTCCACAATTGAGTAAAGAGCATATATTAACCCTTAGATGTGGGGACAGCACTAAACATAACACCACATTACAGCAGAAGGATGGGGCTGGAGGGGAGGGGTGGAGAATGTGCTTCTGACAGCCCCAATTGATTGTGCAATTCCCCTTTCCTACAGTTCACTAATCAAGACTGGTGGCAACCCACTCTCACTCTTTCCCTGCCACAATGACTATTCATTGTAAGAGAATGATTCTCCAGACTAGTTGCTAGGGCACTCATGTGGGACCCCCAAGTTAAGTCCCTCCTCCAATGACTACTTCATTATTTATCCATAGTAGAACAGCTTCAATAGCAGAAGTTGAGAAAGCCACATAACAGAATGCCCCATAGAAAGCAAAACTGAACCTGGTCTCTCTCATCTGGGATGTGAACTCTATGCACTGACCTAAAAGTTATAAGGAGGGCAGCAGCAGCAGCACTTCCTTTGGCCATTTGGTGAATGTAAACGTCCATTGCTTGCAGTGGAATTTCCAAAATCAAAATGAAAAACTGAGTCAGGTTGACCAAAAATTCGTTTGATAGAACTCAAAATGTTTTATGACTTCTTAGTTAGTCAAACATTTAGAAAAAAATCCACATTTGTTTAGGTCACAACTACATTTTTCAATTTTTCGGAATTACCAGCAAACCAAAAAATCCATTACTCACCCAGCTTTACGTGTGGAACTGGAATATGAGGGATGGGAAAGGAGAGGAACCCAGAAAAGTGAATGGATCACTAAAATAAACAAGGGAAGGCAAGCGAGCAGGATGACTCTGAATCATATCTGGCTAGCCAGAACATATTTAGTAGCTGTAATTGTGCTTGACAGCCCTGGGAAGGTAATGCAACTTTTTGCCTGCTATGAAAAGCAGAAGACAATTGTGCCAGAGAGCAGGAATGATGGAGAATAAAGATCCAGGTTTGATGAGAGTAGTCAGAGAACTCATTTGATGAAATAAAAAGAAAGGTGGTGAACACTCAGCCCCCATCCACCAAAGCACATTGTGACGAACTGGACCTCGCTTCTGGAGTGCCACCTGAGGTACTGGGATTTCACTGAGCCTCTCAGATCTGTGTGAGAGGACTCTCCCAGCACTCACATGCGTATCCCTGTTGGGAGATAAACCCAAGTAATGCTGTCTTGCACTGTATAGAAAAATCTGTGCAGCACATGCTCATAAAAATCTGCCCTCTTTCTCAATGTGAAGAGAGATGTGCACAAGGTTTTGCTCCCCTCACAGTTAGAAACTATATAAACTTGGTTTAATAATAAACAAAATAAGTTCATCAACTACAAAAGGTAGATTTTAAGTGGTTAAAGGGATAGCAAACAGAACAAAGCAGATTACCTTAGCAAATAAACAAACACTGCAACCTGAGTTTAACACACTAGATAGGTAGGATACAAAAATAGCAAATTCTCACCCTGAGCGATAAACAGGCTGGCAGATTCTTAAGCACAAGTTGCCTTGGCTTTCCCAGGTGTTTTGTATTTTTTTTTGGCATGAGCTAAAAATCCTTCCATCCTGGGACCATCGCTTCCCACAGTTCAGTCTTTCCTCCTCAGGTATTTTCAGGTGTATTGTTGTGTGGAGAATGAGGATGCCTCATGTTGTCATTGTCCCTTCCTCCGACTTGCTGGAAAGCTTTTTTGCTGTGATCTGGGTCAAACAGTTGCCATTGTGTAGAGCTATCCCTGAGAGGTTTCTATTGCACACAGTTCCTGGGGTAATCCTTATGCTCGTGTGCATTTCTTCAATATGCCACTAACATTGTTTGACCTCATCCAAAGTAGCACATTTGAAAATACAAAGACATGGTCAATATTCCCAGCTTCAGAAAAAAAAATGAAACATGCATACAAATTGGGTAAACACATTCAGTAAATTATAACTTTTCCATGGATACCTTACATGAGCCATCTTACATAAAGTACAGCTCAGTTATGTCATATACATATCATAAGCATATTTCCATAAAGAATATGGAGTGTAATGTCACAACATGCTTAACTTTAACCACTGAATAGCTCAAATGAAATCACACAGCTATTGGTACCCGAGTTGTTGTGTAGAGGAATTAAAAGGTCTAATAGGTTTGATGGGAGCTGAGTGAATTCAGAAACTCACAGGGGTCACTTGGCATCTTTTCAGAATGGTCTTAAAGTGTTAAGAATATGTGAAGAAAGGAGAAAGGATTTTTCAGAAAGTACAATGTTCAAATTCCAGAAAAGGTACATTTGTATAATTGGCACTATTACAAGTTTAACTCAGGCAGATACTTATTTTGCTATAGTTCTACCAGCTAAAAATAGTTGTAAATACTTGTGTTTTTTAAAGGGGAGAACAAATGTGACAAGCATTAGGGAATTTATTTCTTAACACTCAAAATCTTTGCAAGACAGTTTGAAAAAGTCCATAATAACTGTATAAAGTGGTTGGGTGACTCATATGGAAACAAAATCTGTTGTTGGATTAAAATATAGAAAGTTAGGAAAGCTTACAAGAATCACGGATTTTTCCTTTTTCCCAGAAAATTTACAACTTTCATTAGTGTCAATTCATGTTATACCTCCTTTGGACACTTCAGAAGTTTTGTCCAAATTATTCTGCAGTGTTTTTAAACCAAAGCCTTACAAATAGCATTGCAAAATGAATGGTTACAAATTGCAGTGGTTACTGCTTTCAGCAGCGTCTTACTACTGCAGTGTATGAGTCTGCAAGTGACATGTCAAGGTTCTTAAAGAATATACTGACATTCACCTAATTCTCATTTAACAATCCAGTCAGCAACTATTCTTCATTTAAAAAATCATAGTAAATATAGAAAGCACACATGGAGTCAGTAACTCACCAAAATCTTGTGAAGACAACTTTTTGGGCTGGACCAAGACAACACACTGCCATGCAAAGGATTCACAGTTGAGTCCCTGACATTGCTCACCTCAGAAGAAGGCAGCTCTTCTTGTTTCTACAGTGACTATTCCTATTGGCTCACGAGCTAAACTGATGTGCTCCAGATGCACAGGTTTGGGGTTTTTTTTAAAAAAAATGTTCATGGTTTGCGATGTTTAAATTCAGAATCCAGTAACGTCAGCAAAAACATCACACCATAAAACCTAAGCTGAAGTTTCTCTCAGAAATTATCAAGAATAAAAAATCTCATATCTGAACTCTGGGGAGCTTCATATTCAGAGGTCTCCGGGCAGACAAAAGACTCTTCTTGGGGTCACTGGGACTTTGGCCTAAGTGGTGGTGCTGGATCAAGCCCCTGACCTAGATCCAGAACCAAACTTTGTGACTAGCTATGCAAAAGTTCTACAAGGCACTGAGCCAAAGCCCTACTCCCAGATATGCTCAATCATTTTTTTTAAAAATCAGCTTTGGAGCCAGATTTAAACTGTGTGATTTGGGCCCAACTCCAATTTCTTCACAAACTCTGAAGTGAGCAAAGGATGATTTTCATGCTGTGCTAGAAGGCCTTGAAAGAGGGTGCTTAGGTTCAGATTATGATTTCTGGAGAGATGCTTTGGGGGAAAAGTGGGATCTTTGTGTCTCTTTGAAAAAAAATGCATTAGTCTAATAACCATTCTGAGCTACTGACAGAGTTCTGTGTCTTTAAACATATATTTTCTATTGATTAAATTCTGCAAGGCCTTACATAGTTACAACTGCCATTGTCTTCAAAGGGAGTTGCAAGTCTCAGGCCCTATATTACACACAGATGTTTGGAGCCACTTTATAGGTCTTGCTTTTAAGTCTATGGGAGTTTGGAGAACACAAAGAATACAGGATTAGGCCCATTATTATTATTGAGTATTGTATTGATGTGTTTATGAGCCATTTGCTGGTGATGCAGAGAAGTGAAATAGCAAGTATGCCTCTCTGGAAAAGAGTGATTCATCGTAAATTAGCTACTATCACCAGATATGAGCTACTCTGTATAAAGACTTTAAAATAGAACATTTTTAGCAATATTAATTCTTCTCTTTATAAAAAAAGCTGAAATGAATAAAGAAATAAAAATGGCATGGCCATTAAGCCATCTTGCTATAAGTACTGGGCCCATGTGTACAAAGTGTATATTCCATCAGAGTGCTTGTGAAATTTTGGAGCATTAGCTTGACAATTTGGCATTCACCTGCAGACTCCTGAATCATTGCTCTGAACTTTTGAAAATGTCCTGCTTTAGATATGCCTGCTCCCTGGAGCCATTTATAGACCCAGAAAAAATGAGTTATGATTATAAGTAACAGAGCACGGAAGAGAAACGGAATACATATAAAGAGGAAACAGATAGGAACAAGTCAATACTGAAATAAGACTAATAATTTAAATAAGAACTCGGCAAGGAAACACATACTAAGATAGCATGTCCTTTTCAGCAGTATTTCTCCTAACAGATGGAAAACAAATACTGCTGCAAATTGACACGGCCATTCTGCCAACTACTAATGGTTGGTACCAGCACTTACAGGTTACTTCAGAAAGGCGAACACTCCAGAGACACTAACCAATCTAGAAGGAAAATTAAAAGTACTGTCATGGTCTCAGTTTGAGAGATGACAGTTATAAAATACATTTAAATCTTTAACTGCTTAGTGAATATTTGTACATTGCCTGGGAAGTTTAAGCTGCACTATACAGTGGTTACCTTTACCCAATAAATAAAGATATGCTTACCTCACTATAGTACAAGGGTCAATGGAGCAAAGATCTGAACACGCCTCTCAACAGTAGTTCATTTGAGGAAGATACCATTTTAATCCCAAAGTTACCTATATTCCTCCAAAACTGGTGTCTCCCTCTTTTTAATTGCTGAAAATCATTTACACAGAAATAAAGAATGAGCATAAGTTTATAAGAAAAGTTGTTTAGCCTAATGAAGAGAATTGACAGAATTTTAAATGTCTTTCATAAATGACTGTGTGTGTCCTTCGTGTTGGGTTTTTGTCACGTCCCACACCTGAGTCTTCCAGATTGAGAAGTACGCTACTGAATTCAATACCATTTTTATCCTTTTGCTAATTTGTCTGTAGTACTAAAAGCTTTAGTACTTTAAATAGATTTGACTATCACAGAGGTAGAACAAAAACTCATTTATGAGGTAAAGAAACAGGTCACTGACATTAGGTTTTGCAAGCTTATTACTGTATGCTTTATCTTAAAAAAAAACAAAAAAACAACCCCCCAACCAACCAAAAACCCCACTACCCCCAGTTAATCCAAAAAACTGCTCCTTACACTTAAATTCATGACATGGTCTCAGCAGGTCTGTTATGCTGTATTTGGCTAATAGCTAGCCTGAAATTTCACTTTTTGGGGACTCTAGAGTACAAATATAAGTAACGGGGAATTATAGATTTTATTTAAAGCTGAAAAAAGATGGGAATATTATAATTACATTTCTAGCTATATGGGTAACTGCTTAAAATGAGCTGTGGCATAAGAAAAATACACTAAAATAAAATATCTTTTGGATGAATGGCTCTTCTATGGTTGGAGTCACTGCAGTCTTTGCATCATCTATCAACTGTCTCATCTTGATTCTTCTCTTGTCCCTTAACACTTCTTTCGACTTCTGACCATCTTTTCCTCTCAGCCCACTATTTCTTTCCTCTTATATGGCATGCAGCTAACCTAGCATGGGTGCTGGGGGCTACCCACACAGCCAGTTCCAGCATTGGAACTGAGATATCTCACTATGTTTTGTACTTATTTGTTTTTCCCTGCTTCCAGGTCTATAAAATGTAATGATTAATAAATATAAACCATGTCACTCAATGACTTTTCATGACTATGTATAAAAAATACTGCCTTCTTGCATCACTTTCCCCGAGAAATAAATAGACAGCACACTTGGTGGGTAAAAATGATCATTTCTGGTAGGAAATCACGGTCCTTTGACACATATTTTGCACTGATATCTAATTCACTCTGTAGTCACAAATTCATAGTCTACCAGATAGTCATTTCATTTCACACAGCCAGATATAGCTGTTTTCTATGTGCTTATTTAATGAACTTCACTCTTAATTAGAAGGGTTTGCCAGTAGTGATCAATAAACTTCTTGGATATTTACAGAGCAAATATTATGACAAGTCAGAGACTAAAAGGCCAGGGGTAAGGGAGACAAGGAAAGATTATGAGATTTTATTACCCTAATTGTCAGCAGTCTCATAACCTTCACAGAACAATGTTTCTAGTACTTAGTGATTTACTTTTTTTGGTAACTAGCTTAACCTTCATAAGCAAATATCAGTTTAATTAGTTAAGTGATTAAAGCAGCTTTGTAAAGTTTAGAAGAGAGAGGGTGGACCTGAGCAAGGAACCATTGATATGAACATTTTCTGGGAGCTCAGAATCTGAACCCAGAGTGGATCCAAAACCTTTTTGGCTAGCACTTTTCTCTTCAATGGGCAAAATCCTGGATTCAAATTGTACAGTCTGACCAGGCATTTGATCAAGATACAGTTTTCACAGCTAGCCATCTCTCTTTGTAATAGGCCAAATCAAAACATCAGCCAGAACACCCTAAAGTTTAAGTTAATTCAAATCTGAATCCTTATCCTAATTTTTCCAAAACAAATATTTTGTATTCATAGGCACAAGTATCCAATGACTGTTAGTTCCTTTATTTATCATTTTATAATGCCAACAAAGAGGATGGTCTTGAATGTCGGCAATCCCATTATACTGTTCGCAAAAGTAGAACTTAAAGGAGTATTATCTGTACAATATTATGTAATAGTGGTCTAAAGTATGCAGCATACCTGCACTTTGCCTAACTATAGATGAAGATATTGTTTCTTTTGTTTGTTAGAAAAATATGGAAATTTTAAGCCTTCAGTTAATTGGATTATTGCAGTTTAATGCTGCATTCAGGCTTGTATCAAATATATCAGGTGGACGGTCTGTGCATCATACCTGCAACTAGCTTGCTTGAAGTGGGCTGGATCAGCTGAAAAACAGAGCTGAGAGAAGTGGATATTTGTAATTTGCTCTTCTGGGTGATTTGAAAATTAGTTTTCTTTGCCTCAGCTATATATTTTAATGCCTCTAAGTTGTTAAATACTGTTCGGGAAATCTTGAAATATTATTATAGTCCCATAGAATGCATGGAATAGACAATCAGAGGGGCATTTCTTTGACAGGAAAAATTACCTAAAATCTTCTCTCTACAAATGGGTACATCACAGGGTGGTTTTTATTTTTGCAAAATCTTAGACTCCAAATCTGCAAAGAAATCCACGGGTGGAGACCCTTCTAGCAACATGGGATTGTTGATCATTTTACAAGTCTTAATTAAGTTTTAGTTTATTCCCTGAAACCAGGAATGAGGAGGACTTGGATCCTGTTTTTTTCCCAAATCTTTCAAAGTTTTCAGGTGGGAAGATGGTACATCACATTCATAGTTCTAATGTAGGTCTATCTTTTTTATTTCCTTCTTTATTTCTCTTCTCTGATTCCCTCTCTTTCCTTTTCCTTGTTCTTGGTGAAACGTGTGACAATGATGCTCTTTGGTTCAGTACAACTGTACCACAAGCATGGGAAGATATATGGTGTTTGGTCACAAAAGGTATGTCTACACAGCAAAGAAAAAGCTCTGGCTGGCCTGTGCCAGCCTACAGGCTCATGGGGCTTGGCTGCAGGGCTGTTTCATTGGTGTGTAGACTTCCAGGCTTGGGCTAGAGTCCAACCTCCAGGACCATCCCACCTCTCAGAGTCCTGAAGCCCAGTCTCCAGCCCAGAAGTCTACACAGCAATAAAACAGCCCGAGCCCCATGGCATGGACCAGACACAGGTTTCTCTTTGCCGCAAAGATATTGTTGGTCCAGAGATTTCAGGTATTCACATGGATTCTGAGGTCAATCACATTGGTTTCATCCTTCAGTAACTCCACTGATTGAGAGAAATAATTTGTGAATTACAGTAATGTAATGGAGATCATAATCTGGCCCATAAATAGTAAGTCCAATTTATGGGAAACTGAATAAGCCTGATTCTGACCTCAATTATACCAGATTTACCATAGTGTAATTTCACTGAGTCTGGTTCTCAGTGCCTTGGATGTAAAATGCTGCCACTGGTGTAAACTGACTGAATAATTCTGACTTAGTAGTGTTTTATAACCATGTTGCATAAGTTTAAATAAGAGTATGTAAGAGGCCCACTGACTTCAGTGGAGTTACTCGTGATTTGCTAGTGTATGGGTTTGGTCTGTGCACACTTGCACCAAAATAAACTAAATCAGATTTAATTCACACCTTAGTTATTTTGGTGCAAGTCTGTATGTGGATACTTATTTCAGAGGAAGAGTGCCCTATTTTAAAGTATTCTTTTAAATCAAACACATTCAGTTATTTGCCTTTAAGTTTCTGTGCAAACAAGGTCTAAGTGAGACTAGAATCAGGCCCAATGTGTTTAGAGATGCATGAAAAAAACACAACACATACACTAACCCTGTAGAAGTTGAGTCTTTCTCCTATCTGGCTAAAAAGGCAAAGTCCCAGTTTTTTCATCTGGGCCGTTTATCAACTCTTCAGCATGGAACAAAGGCTATTTTTGCCACTTAGTGAAAAATGGGACTCAGCTTTTCTCCTTATGGAATGTCTGGTACAGAATACTTAACACCAGCTCCCTGTTAACTGAATTGGCTTACAGGCCTATTTGTTTTTTACAAGCCGATGGGGTATGAATTCTTTGTATCTGGAATACTCTCTTCCCTTGTGTTACACAAAGTCAATTCAGACTACTGCAGTATGCAGTTCAAACAGGCAATGTTAGGGTTTGTATGTCTGTGAGTAGGCTATTCTCAGTTGATGGTCTTTAGCTCTGGAATCTATTTCTCCTTTTTATCTGAGTCCAAAAGTCTATTCACCACCAGGGTACATAAGATATGAACTGCAAATGGGGAGATGAGTTGGGAGGATTTTATTCATCGAGGGCGGGGGTGAAGGAGGCCGTTAATCATGACCTTCACAGATCACGGATTGGTCACAAACTAGTAGCACAATGGCACCTTCATAAATTGTGACAAAACTGTGCTAAGGTTTATGCTACGAAAACTTATAATACCTTGAATATATTCTGAATTGTCTGCAAAGAAAAAGTCAGTATATCTTCTAGTTCTCACTGTCTCTGCTTTTTCAATTTGTGCAGGGGAAAGCTACATAGATGCTAAATATTTCTGAAAAAGGAAATATGTAATAGTGTCTTTATCTTCTGGGAGCTGATAGACCAAGCAGGCTTCATTTTATTTCATCTCAACCATTGCAGCTAGAGCACTTGAAGGTTTCACTTTCTTAGCAATTCGAAGAAATTGAACTGTATGACTCACATTTGAGTTAATATATCTAAACTATAGGGCCTCATCTTACTACATAAATTATCATCAACACTTTGGAAACGTATGTTTTAATACTGCAATCTGAGTGATTAAATATAGCTACAAACAATGGCAATTTACTAAGTGATTTCATAATGGTGTAATGCTATGCAATTTAAATTTTAACTTATTGATTACAATTTTCTGTTGATTCATCATTCATATTGCATTTACCAAAATACCTGCTTAGATATCATCTTTTTATTTTAGCATTAGCTGGTTATTTTCATAAGAAATATCATATAAAGTTTTAATGATTTTAATGCTCAATCCTACAAAAGAATTTGCTTATACAGACTGGATTGTAAAGTTAGAAGAAAAAAATCTTGTGGGGTTTTTTTTTTTTTACATAAGCTGTTTGTTATCAATATTAATATGATTCTGCATGAGAACCATATTAGCTGCCATATACTATCACGAACTGTGTGAATTCTAAGTGTAGGATAATTGCTCCCTCGCTACTTAGAGTAGGTTGTTGATGCCCACATTTCACAAAATTAAACAAGAATTGACACCAGGAAGTCAGTAAGGTGGTGGGCAAAACTTATTTTGGGGGATTTTTTCAAGTCAGTTCTCCACTAGATGAAAAACATGAATCTGTGAATAAAGATGATTAAAAAAAGTCAATGACCATTGCTATAATTAAGACCTGCTGGAATTAATTAACAACCTTCTGTAGCTGTGGGTTTTGCTTTGGGAAAAATCCGTGCCAACACTGTGTTTAACTTAACTCATTTCCTTGTCCTTCACTCTCGTGGACATAATCCCAATCTTAATTCCTTAGGCAGCATCAAATTCAAATAAACCAAAAATATCCATGACCTTCAGGACAGGGATTTTTCATTTGTCAACTGCTGCATACTCAGCCACTGTTTAGCATTGTCTAAAAACAATCTCAAATCAATGAGATTCCCTTAATTTTGTGCCGCGGCCATCTAAAACTGTCATTTCTATAGGATTGCATTGCAAAACCATTAACCCAAATTTTCTCAAAAAGTCTGTACAATTTACTGCATCTTTTGGCAAACATGAAGTTCCAGATTCTTGGCTGTAGCAGAAGAGCACAGCTCAGGGCAGATGGGTTACTAAGATCATTTTAAGCTACTTGTGCTGCTCTGGTTGGGGACTGGCTGGACACTGGGCTTGTCTTGCATCATAATTTACAGCAGCCAGAGGACATCTTTAAAAGCCTCCAATGGGGCAATTATGACAGTCCGAATCATCAAGGTGTTGTAAAGAAGTTCTCTTTTCTCCAGCCAGTCCCTATATGCAGGCCACAAAGAGGAATATAGCATAGGTCTTATGCTGGCTCCACACTTTAAGTTATATAGCCAGAGGTGGGCAAACTACGGCCCGCAGGCCACATCCGGCCCGCGAGCTAATTTTGCCCGGCCCTCAGGCTCCCGGCTTGGGAGACTACCCCCAGCCCCTCCCCAGCTGTCCCCACTTCCTTGCTCTCCTGGAGCTTCAGTGCCCTGTGTCCAGGAGTGGCCCTGGAAAGCGCTGCAGTGGCGTGGCTGGCAGGCAGGGAGAGAGCTCCTGCTGCGCAGCTGCTGGACCTCACAGCCCCGCCCCTTACCACGACGTTCCCCCATCACCCAGAGGCATGCCGTGTCCAGGAGCGGCCCTGGACAATTCTGCAGTGGCATTGCTCCGGCGGGGCCAGCCGCTGGGAGTGGTGTGGTAAGAGGGTGGGACTGCGAGCTCCGGCGAGCCAAGCAGCAGAGCTCAGGTCCCTCAGAGCCACGCCACTCCAGCGTTGTCCAGGGCCGCTCCTGGGCGCAGTGCGCTGAGGCTCTGGAAGGTGGGGAGGCGGGGGTAAGCGGCATGGTAAGGGGGTGGGGTGTTGGATAATGGGCAAGGAGTTCTGGGGGCAGTCAGGGGACAGGGAGAAGGGTGGGTTGGATGGGGCAGAGGCTCTGGGGGATGGTGGTCAGGGGACATGAAACACGGGGGGTTGGATAGAGTGGGGAGTTCCAGGGGTCTGTCAGGAGGTGGGGGGGAGTAGATAGGAGTCAGGGAAGTCAGGGGACAGGGAGCGGGGGGTTGGGCAGGGGGTGGGTCCTGGCGTGGTGGTTGGGGTTGGTTTTGGGAGGGGGCATTCAGGGGACAAGGAGCAGGATGGATTGGGTATTCTGAAAGGGCCAGTCAGGGGAAGAAAGTGGGTGGGAATATCAGAACGATATGGGTTCCTCCTAGCCTCTACATCTGAACCTCTATCTTCAGACACTGGTTCATTCACCTGCACTTCTACCAATATAATATATGCCATCATGTGCCAGCAATGCCCCTCTGCTATGTACACTGGCCAAACTGGACAATCCCTACGTAAAAGGACAAATGGACACAAATCAGATATTAGGAATGGCAATATACAAAAGCCTGTAGGAGAGCACTTCAACATGCCTGGATATACAATAGCAGACGTCAAAACAGCCATCCTTCATCAAAAAAATTTCAGAGCCAGACTTCAAAGAGAAACTGCTGAGCTCCAGTTCACCTGCAAATTCGACACCATCAGGTCTGGACTCAATATTTACTGTGAATGGCTCGCCAATTACAAAAGCAGTTTCTCCTCTCTGGGTGTTCACACCTCCAGATCACCTGCTGGAAGTGGGCTTCACCACCACCCCACCCCACCCCCGATTGAATTTACCTTGCTTTCTTGCCTGCTATCTATACCTGCCTCTGGAGATTTCCCCAATATTTATCTGATGAAGTGGGTCTTAACCCACGAAAGCTCATGATCCCTAAAATCTGTTAGTCTATAAGGTGCTACAAGACTCTTTGTATCTTCAGACAGACATTGACAGCAGTACTCCTATTACTCTCAAATAATTGCTTTAGTGGCCTACCACCTTGCCTGCCTTACGCTGTTGTCTCTTGTTGCTGTGCCTAGGTTATGACTCCTTGGATACATTCTCCACTTGACCTATAGCCTCTTCACTGGCCACACTCTGGTTAAAATACACAATTAGTAGTTTCTTTTAGCAGTTTTTGACAAGTTGGAACATGACTTAGGGTTTCCCCTCTACCTTTTTCCTACAGATTTTTTTTTTCCTCTCATGGTGTTTACTACCTCAGATATGCTATGATACCATAAGGGCTAGCTCCCATATCTTCTCTTAAACACTGCCCTACCTGCACTGCTCTTGCTAACCACACCTAGACCCCTTTGTAGTGTTGTCTGCATTCTCAATAACTATGCACCAGGGTTCGGCCTCTGTATTCCATTTTACTCCATTCCTCTTGCTTATATTTCAAAGGATAAGCAATGTAATTTTGTTCTCATTTTCTTTGACAATGCCAGTTCTTCCTACCCACCCCAGACCACCACAAGGCTCACAAACTCCAAAACAACATAGTGTTTAAAGGGGGAAAAACAAATCTACCTCATATATGGGAAACGAAATAAAGTAAGTATGCTAGATGTATGGCAATTTTCTCTAGAAATGACTAGATAATTAAACTAATACTGAGTAATAGAGTAGCAGTCTCCTTCACAAAGTGCATAATAAGCTCACGTTAGAAATAACGCCATCAGAAAATATCAATTTATTTTTTTAAAAATAGAGGGGACAGGAAAAAAGAGGCCTGATGCTTCAGTGCCCACACAAGTAAAACTGCTACTGAAATCACTGGAGAGCTCTATCCTTGATAAGACTGCAGAACTTTAGGGAAAAGATTATGATGCTCGGAGGATGAAGAGCACATGAAAGGAAACCTCTTATCTTCTGCACCCTCTACCATCATGTTACTGTATTAGTTTTTATATAGCACTGTAAATTTACATGGCATGCTTCACTCTCTTCTTCTCAATTCACATGTAGGTACACTTGCACTTTCCAAGCTTTGACAATCTATCTTTATGTTCCCAGTAATCTGGGGCAGCTGCACAGATTTGCTGTAATAATAGGGCCTACAGATTTACCCTAATTATGAGTTCAACTTTGAAAAGTGAATGGAAATCCATATAGTGTCACAATACTGTAGAACAACAAATATTGAGGGGAAAAGTTGCAAAAGCGAGAGAACCACCATCTAGGATGTGAGACTTTATCTCTCCCACCCACCGTATGTGTCCTTTTCCTCACCCATCTTCCTCCTCTCCTTTTTCCTTCTGTTTAATAAAAATTGGGTTTAGCTGTCCAAGACTGTGTATTTTTCAACACTGCTGTAAGCTTGTGGCCAGGAAAAGACAGTTAAAAACAATACCCAAAAGAGCCTGATGCTGATACAAATTTGCCAGGTCTCAGAGTGGCTGATAAGACTATGCACTGATTCTGTGTTTTTCCCTACAATGAGGCTACAAGTGAGGGTCAAAACCAGAGACAGAAGCTGCATTCTCTCTTTGCGGTTCTTTTCTCTCCCCTTGTGTATGTGTTTGTCTTCTTAGGAAACAGGATTGGACTTTAACAAACAGCTCCAGCCCATCTCAGCTAACTTCTCTTTTCCCCCGAAGAACAGGTATTACCAATTCAAAGACTGTCAAACAATGGAGTAGAAGGAGAGTAAGGCAGATTTCCTTCTAAAAGCTCTTTCCAGCTAAAGGAAAAGGGGAATGTTTTGAAAATGAAAGCCTTATTTAATATTTAGTGTTTCAAATGCTTCAACTGTTAGTCTCCCTATTCTGTATGTATAATATAAGAAAGGGGTAAAGGGACTTTGATGGTGTTTTTGCCATGGTACACAGTGTGCAGAGATCTCAGCCTACCAAACTTCAAGCCTTGTTTAATGCTGGACAGTGACAGGCTCTTGTGAATACCTCTGACTCTTTGTGCCCACATATTCCATCTTAAATTAATTCACAGTAGTGTCTATTGTATAAGAGATTCCTCAGAGTTGCTTGGAGGTACACCCTACTTCCTACGATTCTCTCCTCACAGTTTCATCTGCAAAGAATGAAGGTGAATGCAGGTTTAAACTCTGTGCACTGCTCTATCCATGCATCTGAGTTCCTTCCGGACTAACTCTTCTCTTCCACTGGCGTCCAGTCAATAACAGTTCCCCTTGGCAGAATAGGCCCTCAGATTCCAGTTCCATTGATCATGGTACATCTCCCTTATAGTATAAACAACAAATAACCCTTGCAGTGGCACCCAGACCTCTCTCTCTGTGGAATATCTGCCTTCCTTGTGGGGTTGGCCTGTGGTTGGGTCTGTGTCTCCATTCTATGGTGATCTCTGTAGGCTCTCTGTGTTGTCTGCTGTAGGTGATCCACAGTGCTGTATGTAAAAATGAAGTCCCTTTAACTTTTTAAGTATATATACAGAATCAGTTTAAACTGGCTTTCTCCTTTCAACAGTATTTCCATCCTTCTGGTTGCAAGAGGTCTCCCTTTATTGGTTGCAGGATTCTGATCCTTCACACCATAAGCACCTGTCATGGATTGTTTTGGCACCCCTGTGATGGGAGTATTCCTGTGCGCTAAAAATGCTAACAAGGGGTCCTATTAAGTGCTGCTCCCTTTTCTCATCCACTGGTGCTGGCATGTCTGCATGCCTTGATCTTGCTTTCAGTCCCTTTGCGGTGAGCAGATGTCCAATGTATGTCACTTCATGCTGTTCTTGAGTCACATTTTTTTCCTGGATGTATTATGTTCTTGTCCCTGCATTGATGTAGAAAAGCCTATCATGTTCTGCCATAGTCTTGTTCAGCTTCTGTATCATTGCTCCCTTCATCTACAATGAGGATAATATCTGCAATTATTTTGACTCTAGGAAGTCCTTACAGAACTTGGGGGAGTCTTCTCCAAAACACCTCTGGTGTTGGTCATGCCCAGTCATCTGTAACTAACAAATGGTGGTGCACAGGTTGTCGTCATGCTGGGCTGTTTATTCAGGTTTACATGGCAAACCTCAGATCACACACCATGGAGATTCTGGGTTTGGAAAGTTCTGACAGGACATCAGTTGTTGGTAGTGGAAAAGTGGCATCTTTTCAATGCCTAATTCAATGGCTTTGGGTAAATGCAGATGTAAAATTGGTTTGATGTCTTCTTTACCATTGCCATGCTCCTTACCAAGGCTATGCTGGCCTGTTCAGGTGTTATGATTCCCTGCTCTGCAAACTTTCAAGCTCCTTGCATACTGAATTACGTAGTGCCACCAGAATTTTCCTTCAGGGTAAGTGTACAGGTTGCATTCTACATTATTAGATTGTGCTTAGTCTCTGTAATGGGTATGTTCGAGTCCAATTCTCCCAGGCGAATCACATTACAGGAGCCCCGCTATGCAGCTGAAATACAACAGGGTGTTTCTCTGTTAACACTGTTGAAGGCATGGAGGCTGATATTGTCTCTTGTTGCTTTCCTGTTCCCAACAGCCTGACCTAATATGCTCTCAGAATCAAGATGTGGATCAAGAAGTCATCACAGTTGTCTGATGTATCATCCACCTCTTATACAAGACTAACTGAATCCTTCTGGGGCCATCCTCTGGTTTTAACGGGGTATGCAAGAACATTCACCTTGCCACATTCCCTGCCATGATGTTCTAGTGTGGGACACTTCTTGACTCACTCATGCTCTCTCCTACATTAAATGGATCTAATGACAGATAGGGAGTATGGACACCTGCTCTCCTTTGCTGTTGTCTCACTGCTGGTACTTTTGGAGGTGCTGTCATATCTAAGGATTTTGTCTTCTCTCGATACTTCCATTGCACGCCCCATGTCTAAGCATCTGTCCACTGTGAGACCACTTTCCTGGAGCAGCTTTTCTCATAGATGATGATCCCAAATGGTCTCCTGAATCAGGAAGTCTGTCAAGACTTCAAAATTACAGTTAGCAGCCAGCATCCGTAAGGCTGTAACACAGGAATCTAGCCCCCTCCCTTTTGGATAAGCCTTTTGCTAGAGACCAGTGTTGCTCCACAGTTTCATTCTGCTTTGGGGAGCTGGTAAATTAAGGCAAAGCCACAGTGGAGAATAGGGACCCTTGATTTTAGTATTCCACCTTCTCTCAGTTGACCAACATACTTGGACAAGAGAAAACCACCATATATCACAATGGCTGTAAATCACATAAGACCTGATTCTGACTTACAGGAGTGGCTCCATTTACTTGAATTGGTCTACTCACAAATGTAAGGGATTACAAAGTCAGGGTCTTACATTTGACTTTTTTTTAGTGCCTAAGGAGAAAGATGGATCCCCCATGGTTTCCAAAGTGCCATGAAGTTTGAGAAAACATCAGTCTCCTTTTCTTTATTGCTTTCCCAATCCTTGAGAATGAAACATTTGTTATCATTTTCTTATTTTTTTAAAACTTATCTGACACATGGAACGTGGAGTCTAGGGTAATTATAGATGACTCACATGAGAATTAGGAAATTCAAACATTAGTAATGTTCATATTTGTTCATAGTCTCTTAAATATAAAATATTACTTGTAGAATAAAAAGGTAGCTAGGAGCTATCTTGCTAGCAGACGAAAGGTTATAATTCACTCTCCAATCTCTTTTCAACAGCATGAACTGCTAGAGCACAGCTTGAATGGTTTATGAATGGCAGTAGAGCTTGAGGAATGAATTACAGCTAAAGTTTTTAAAAGAATCAGGATTCATCAGAATTAACAGCTGCCTAAAACGCCTTCTGAGATAAAGGACTTCTCTATATAATACAGTGGCTGGGGTGTGGAGGTGAAGGGCACTTTAGAATCACTCATTATTGGCCTAACTCTGTTACCACAGACTTTAGTGGGAGCAGTATTAGACCAATGCTGAGCACTTCTGAAAATCCCACTGTAAAGAGTAAATTTTATCATGGGCAGACTCTGCTTTCACAGCTCAGTTTGCAGACTGCAGTATTGACATTATTGTATTGTATCCTCATATTTATACACCCGTGAAGTACAATATGTGTTCCCAACATAAGAAAAGTTATTCTGTTGTTTGATATTGTGACCTTACTGGAGTTTTAGTTTATATAAGTTAAAAAGGTCACAATGACAAGGTCACAGTATCAAATAATAGAATTACTTTTCCTATGTTGGGAAAACATATTTTACATACGGATACATCTGTGAAGAAGAATATAGTACCATAATGTGTGTGTGTGTGTGTGTGTGTGTGTATGTGTGTGTATTTTATATATATATATACATATTATATATATATATATATATATATATATATATATTGTGACGGAGTCAGACCAGAAGGATATAGGAGAGTGCTGGAAGGCAGGTATATTAGTCTGAGGATGTGCAGGTCCCTGTTCCCTGGATAGCCAAACAAAGGCTACTCCAGGCCAATCAAGACACCTGGGGCCAATTAAGAACCTTCTACAAAGGAGTAGAAACAGCTAGCCTAATTGGGACACCTGAAGCCAATCAGGGACTGGCTGAAACCAGATAAAAACCTCCCAGTTAGTCAGGTGGGTGTGGGTGTCAGGAGCTGTGGAAGGAAGTTATGCTGTTGGTGAGACTGAGTGGTGGACAACATATCATACTGAAGGAAGGAGGCCCTGAGGTAAGGGTGAAGTGGAGTTTGAAGAAGCAGGGACTGCTGTGGGGAAGTAGCCCAGGGAATTGTATTGTGTTTTGTGCCTAAAAGGTCAGCCATCTTAGCTGATACTATTAGGGTCCCTGGGCTGGAGTCCGGAGTAGAGGGCGGGCCCGGGCTCCCCCCTTTTCCATCTTCCATACTGGCCTGTGATGAAGGTAACTCACTAGGTGGTGACTCTTGCCAATTATACTGAGAAAGGGAGGTCACTCTGGGGCCTAGATGAGTTTCTGAGGCCCCTAAATCTGCCAGGAAGCGCAGGACCCACAAGGACAGACTTGGAGCTTTGTCACAATATATATATATACACACACACACACACGTTAACACACACATGTACACACACCACCGGACAAACAGATCCCTCAGGCTTAAGACTAGAAGGCCAAATCGTTCCCGAGAACTAGCTCTGATTTGCCCTGTGTTTGGTGAAAATGGAGACTTTAATGGAACTTCGCCAGTTTCATCGCACAATGTTCCCTCCTATTCCTGACCTGCAATCTACATACATGCAGACCTCTAGCTGGTGCCTACACATGACCCGCTCCATTCTCAGAAGTGGAGGGGAAACTAGGTAAGGATCTGAGGATTTGATATTAAATTTCTTTGAGATTTGGGTTTTTATAAAGCCATTAAGATGGTTACTGACAGACTGCATTTTTAATGGGCCTGTTCTGGTTGTTTAAGTGTCATTTTTATCTGATTTGTGTGTGGTTTGTAAGAATTGATGGCAGTTTTGGATGGATGACCCTTTGTTTTATTTTACCATATGGATTTTGCCATGGCACTATTCTATAGCTATCTCACAGTTTCTCACTTGTCTATATAGGTGCTACGTACGACTGGGAACACACATCATCTTCCATATTAACAGGAGATAAAGCAATTGCAATGCAGCAGGCTGGCATAAGTTGTCAGTTCCATTTGCTGTTGTTTCCTTCAGAATGAATGTCTCTAGTTACCATAGACCAACATGACAAATCACATGCTATTTTTTCAGAGGTGAGGAAGAGGACATGCTCTGTATCTCAATGTATTATATAAACAGCATCTTTAAATCTGTCTCCAAATTCCACTCTAAAATTCAGGTAGTTCACATATATTGACTCTTAGTTTTAAATATTACCTAGACACTGTGCAATACTGCAAGTACTCTCATTTGCAATAAGCAGAATATAATATTCTAACAAAACAATTACCCCTTGATAATAATAGCTATCAATATTAAATGGAGAGTACACTAGCTTAGATTTGGCAAATACAGAAATGACATTTGGAAACCTCATGACAGCAAATAAAATCAGTGCTCTGACCTCATAAGTTAAAACATTTATATCTGTTCTGTGCATGTCTAAAATTGCTACATTGAAACTCCTAAAATAAAATGGATGTCTGGTATGCTGCAAATGTATCTTCTACTGAAAGGTTCCAAATCATTGCCTTTTCTTCATCAAAGCAATTAAGTACAAATGGTTGTTGTCAAACTGGCATAGACACATCAATGCCAGAAGATGACTGACTGATATTCGTCACCTTCAATGCCTCCTTAATTTTTACTACCTCCATAAACTGTTGCAGACTCTTGTGTTCTTTTTAGGGGCACTATTCAAAATGATGTACAACTCATTATTCTCCAGCACAGATGTAGAGAGCACATTTCTGTTTTCATTCACTTGCAAAGGTGAAAACTGCATCCAATTTTCAGCTCTAACAAATACTACTTCTCTTAACTCCTGGTCAATATCAGTATGCAAAAATTAGATTCTACATTGTGTTGTAACAGAAAGCTGCTTTCTAAAATACTGCTTTTCTTACCATCAGCTAATATCAGATGCGTTTTGAATAGGGTGACCAGATGTCCCGATTTATAGGTGACAGTCCCAATATTTGGGGCTTTTTCTTATATAAGCTCCTATTACCTCCCACCTCCTGTCCTGATTTTTCATGCTTGCTGTCTGGTCACCCTAGTTTT
The DNA here is from genome assembly GCA_007922305.1 of Dermatemys mawii. Taxonomy (NCBI): domain Eukaryota; kingdom Metazoa; phylum Chordata; order Testudines; family Dermatemydidae; genus Dermatemys; species Dermatemys mawii. The sequence continues at coordinate 26,788,796 of ML677335.1, forward strand.
GAAGTACTGTACATTACAATGAGAGAACATTTACAAAGTATTGGCTTTGTATCTGGCTACTCATTTTGAAATTACTCATTCAGCAGTGTCCCCATATGTACCAAAAGAAACTGGCATTAAAATAGTCACAATCCATAGTCAGTAAATAAGACACCCTGGTGAGGAATTAATGCTTTTACAGAGATGTTATATCTTAATATCTTGAATTACCCAAATCTAGAAGAGCATCCACAAGGCTCAGAGCTTTCATTCCCAGAAAATTCCTATTCCCAATGTAGGCCATCCCCTGACAAGCCCCCTCACAACTGGGATGTGTCAGTTTTATTCTTGGGTGGAAGTGGGACTATAGGACAGATCTCTCCTCCTCCCTGCCAGTTTCTTTTGAAAATGACAGGCCAGCTGTCCTCTCTGGTGGGGTTTCATTATAAGATGGGAAGAATCTGTGAAAACTACAATAAAAATGCACATACTGAGGGGACACTAATACTAAAAATGATAGTGTACATGTTATAACTACAGAAAATGTTGAAAAGCTTGTGTGCTGCAAGTATTCTTTGCAGATGTCTAGTTATATGGATATACCTGCAATGACTTTGTCTGTTAGGAGGTACCTGTCACAGAGCAGCACATCCTCTCTTCCTGGAGCTTCATCTCTGTGCATCTTCTCCCAGCTCGTTGCTGAGAAGATCTCTTGTGGTGGCTCTTAGCCTCTCTGGCAGCTGCCTTGAACCCCTTCACCCCTGCTGCCTCTCCCTTCAACGCCAGTCACAAGATATAGGTTCCCTGTTGCATCTCTCCTCTCAGTCCTCCCCTATTGACCCTGTAGTCCTTACTCTATAGCTTCCATCCAGTCTGATTTTCTTCAGCTGAGTCTAATCCTTAATTACCTATCTCCCATCCAGGTGCCACAGAATGGGCCAACTGGCCTCTTTGACTGCCGGTGTGTGGTGATAAATCCCAGTGCAGGAGGATAAAGGCTAAACATTTTCTCTTTCTTGAAATGTGAAAAATTTCAACTGCACATCTGAGTGGGACATTTGTATTTGGCTCTGTCTTCAACACATTGAGACCGGAACAGAGAAAAAGAATAGGCACAGAGGCGGATTATAATAGCAGTTTCTGTGAGCAGGGATTGCTTACTCCTTGCTGCTGCAGGGAACATGTTGCATGGAGAAAGGCAAGAAGGGGGATGGGTCTATCCAATAGATCTGCTGAGTCACAGTACATGAGGCAGAGTGCTGAGATTTCCACACAGCAGCCCTGCAAGAGACAGTATTTCCTGTGGCACAGTCTCTTGCAAGGCTGCCTTACCACTGTGTAAATTATACAGTCTAGCCCTATATCGTAGGTCCTAAGCGCCTGAGACATACCATGGAGGAGCAGCATATCTGAGCCATAGTCCTGGAGGCACTATATTTTTCTTAGGGGTGATCTAACAGTGCTAAAATAAGATGCTGGGCAATGATGTTTGTTCAGCTTAAGAAAAGATGTAGCCAACATTTGTTTATCTTCCCACTATTATTATTATTATAAACTGCTGGCAAAGAGCCTCCCTCATACTCAACCTTCTCCAATTCATGGGTGTTTCAGTGTGCATATCAATATTAATTTGCCCTATAGAGTTAATGTCCTATCTAATGCGCAAGAACATCCTACACTGCATGCCTTTGTCTGTGTTAACATGCCCTTGCTTTTTACGTAGTGTTTAATTAATTCATATAACTAATAATAAATTTAAAATGTGGTCACTGTTAAGTAGTCATACATTGTAGGATTTCATGTAATGTGCACAAACGTGTACAACTTCATCTTCCTTAATACTGTTTCCTGCTGCATGTAAACATTGATTTATCTTTGCACTATTTATTGATCACAAATCCCCATAACACAACATACAATTATAGAATTAGAAAGAATACAAATACAGCCTACCTCTTTAACTACAAATAGAAGATTTAACATACAATGATCATAGATGTGTGGGACTGGAAGGGACCTCTTAAGAGTCCCCTGCACTCAAGGCAGGACTACATAATAACTAGAACCATTCCTGACAGGTGCGTTTGTCTAACCTGTTCTTAAACTCCAGTGACGGAGATTCCACAACCTTCCTAGGTTATTTGTTCCAGTGTTTAATTACCCTGACACTTAGGAAGTTTTTCCTTATGTCCAACCTAAACCTCTCTTTCTGCAATTTAAGCCCATTGCTTCCTGTCTTCAGAGGTTAAAGCAAACATTTTTTTTGCCCTCTTCCTTGTAACAGCCTTATATATTTGTGAAGATATAAACGTCTTAGAGCAATGAAGCACGTGGCTGGAACTCAGCAATTATAATTCTAGACAAGGATCCTCAATTATAAGCCAATAGTTTATTAATTTTGAAATTCAGATAGATGAACTGAACATGAAATTGAAAGTAACAGTCTAAGAAATCGGTAGATTATTAGTTACTTCTTACTCCTGGGTGCTTGAACTTTGGCTTAGATCCTTCTGTTCACTTTCCCATTCTCACCTGATTTAGTAAAAATATCCTAATGGCTACAATTGTGCAAAGAGGGATTATAGCACCACCAAAGTACATGGTGCATGATAAATAAATAAATAAAATCATGGGATAAAATCCTGGTCCCATTGACATTAATGGGAATTTCACCATCAACTTTTATGAGACCAAGATTTCATGGATCCATGGTCCTTGCTTCAAAGAGCTTTCGGTCTCAATTTAGTCAAACACAAGGAGTAAAGAGAACAGACAAATATAGGAGAGTTTGGAGGATGGAAATAGAATGCTCAGATTAATAAAAATAAACCAATAAGGGTAAAAATCTTTGATGTGGCTGCTTAGGGTTTTTATGCTGTTATCTGGATAGCTCATAGGGGTTTTTTGTTTTTGTTTTTAATTTCTTCATCCCCTCATTTTCACAACTATGCATAAAGAAGTGAGGCAGTAGGGAGAAGGATGTGGATACTTTCTTATGTGTTACTGTTCCTGATTACCTTTGTTCAGGAAGCGCTTGTCACAAATCAAAATGAATAATACAATTCTCTTCTAGCCAGCAAGCAAGTTACACCAGTATAAACTCTTTCTATTCAGTGGGACAAATTCAGTAGCGATGGGTAAGCAGTGCAAATTACACATTTATATGAGAATGCAAGTCTGAAGGAATCTAACATGGTGAAACTTTCATGCTGCAGAAGACTATGGAAGCCTGGACTTCCTTAGTTTCCCTGCTGAATTTTAACCTCCCTGAATTTCACTGAAGTGACACCAGGGTGAATTGTGTCCTCTAAGATCACAGGAGGATGAGGGGAAACACTGTAATATTTCTGATGTATGATATGAATTTATATAACTTGTACTGAGGGCCCAGTCCTGCAGCTTGTTGCATACAGGCTGAACACTATGCCCATATGGAGCATTGCTCCAAGGTAACGGGCCTCTGCATGAGCTGAGCAGTCTGCTTGTATTCATCCAGATGCAGGATCAGGGTCTTAAGACGACCCTCTGAGATGTTGACAACACACTAAAAATCAGCCAATACTTAGGTCTTTTTTCTACCAATAATGCCTCTCCTTCTTCCGGAGTGGGGTTTTTTTTTTCCTTCAAGAATCCAGTGACATCACCCAGCATGGTAGAAGGAATTTAATGACCACTTAAATCCCCTAAATATTGGAAGTCCATGTATCTTAAAAACCTCATACCTAAAAAGGATGACTATTTCATATTATGCTACATAGCAATATCCTGTATAAAATAACACCTTTAAAAATTATATTGCTTCCAACTTTTTAATCTATTAAAGCCACTTATGTTGTGATTTATTTTTTAACACAGAAAGGAGTATGTGATTATGCACATTTATTCCGTATTAAAGTGATAACCCATGAAACCTAAACATATATTATATAGGTGTGTTTGACATTAAAAATGAGAACCATAATAAGCTCTTATTATAGGCATAAAGCAAGCTGAACAATACTGAGCAAAAGTATGACTTTAGACAGAAAACAGTTCTATAAAAAAGGTATTTTGTTATACTACCTGTTTTCCAAGGATTAAATTATGTTTTTGTGCACTATAGAGACTGTGGAAGGAGAGCTCCCTGTGCTGCCATTCAGAACCAAGGGAGGGATTAAGACTATGTAAATCATGACGACTTCCATTGAAACGGGATGTGTAGTGTGTCTTGCTACTCAATGCTGGAAATGTGTCAGGTGCACTGTCCCCCTAAGATCCCGTTTCAGTGATTGGTGGATGATAAGGCCATTGTGGAGAAACTAAATTGTAACCCTTCTGCCCATCAGAGTTGGCAGCAACAAGGGCCGGGTTCAGTATCCAGGGGTTCCATTCCAATAGCACAATACAAAAACCGGCTCGAGCCCCCACCCAGTGACCTGGGACAACCATATACCACTCTTCTGGGTGTCTGTAAAAGACAATACTTCCCCTCTCGCAAGCACAGAGTCTGAGTGTACCAAAGCCTTTTAATAACAGGGAGAAACAATGTGGCATTATATTGGGGAAACACCACAAACAAGGTTAATAAACCAAATCATGAACCAGAAGCCCCCCTCCCAGCAACTAGGCCGTGGCCTTCCCTTTGGCTCTTGAGTTCCACAACCCCAGAAGTCACTCAATAGCCCCAAAAGTCCAACAGCCCAAGAGTCTCTGTTCTTGGTCAGTGCAGAGTTCAAAAGTCAATTGGCAGAGTCTTACCTCCAGCCTGGGTGGAATTGGAGGGTAGGGCACGGGGCACCTTACGTGGTCCGAGGCCAACTGCACCGCCTCTCCGTGAGGTTCCGCTGCAGCTCTCACCGCAATCGGCTCTGCTCCGCTCCGCTGGCTGTCCCACGAACCGCTCTGCCCGTTGATCCGCTAGCTGCTCGGCTAGCCGACACACAGACAGCTGTGCCGCGCCAGTCACTCTGCCCACAGCACCAACGCCTCCGCTAGTCAACAGACAGCTCTGCCGCACCAGTCATCTGCCCGCAGCACCAACGCCTCCGCTAGTTGACAGACAGCTCTGCCACACCGATCATCTGCCCGCAGCACCAACGCCTCCGCTAGTCGACAGACAGCTCTGCCGCACCAGTCAATCTGCCCGCAGCACCAACGCCTCCGCTAGTTGACAGACAGCTGTGCCGCGCCGGTCACTCTGCCCGCAGCACCAACAACTCCGCTAGCCGTCCTGCTAGCCGATACACAGACTGCTCTGCTGCACCAGCCACTCTGCACTTTTCTCAGGCCCCCCTACTTAAGACAGTGCTCAGTGATTTCTTTAGCTCTTAGGTGATTTCAGCTCTTAAGTGATTTCAGCTCACAGTAGGGGAGCCTTAGTGCAGGTGCACCAGTGAGCCCAAAGCAATTTCTAGCTCAGCAGCCTGAAACCAGGCTCCTAATGGAAGCAAAAAATCAATTCTGACATTCCACAGTGGAGAGAGGCAGGGTGCAATAGGCCTGGGAGGCCCTCAGACAGAGCCCTCACCAAAAGGTATAGGTGCTTGTCCACTACCTCTCTCAATCTCACAATGTTCTGAAAACGCATGGCCCTTGCCCAGTGAGTGCTACCTAGATGATGGCGAGTCCCTCCATCATAACAAGGGCCAAGTACATGTCCATAGTCCTTCATTCACATAATCACAGTAACATCACTTTATCATTCCTGCCCCAATAACATAGAAACTGGGGCTCCCTCATCAGCCGAAGTGGCCATGTGGGCTGCTGTGGGCTCAGGCTAGGCGCAGTGGGTGTGTCCATGCAAATTGATCAGCCCCAGACTTATTTTGCACGGCTCACTGCAATTCCCATAGTTCGCCACCAGATGTCAGAATATATCTCATTCCTGACACTGCTTACATCATTAATTCTTTGCATCAGTCTTCATGGCTGAGAATGTGAGGGAGATTCCCAAATCTAAATCATTCTCTTTAGGTGACAAAATCTGAGGAACTGTTCCAGATTGAGGTATCTTTAAAGGAGGTTTTGAATCAAATTGATAAACTAACAACAGTAATAAGTCACCAGGCCCAGATGGTATTCAAGAGTTCTGAAGGTACTCAAATGGGAAATTACAGAACTACTAACTGTAGTCAGCAATTTATCATCTTCTGTACCAAATGACTGGAGGATGGCTAATGTGACAGCAATTTTTAAAAAGAGCTCCACAGATGATCCTGGCAATTATGATCCTGGCTTGACTTCAGTAACAGGCAAACTGATTGTCAAGAATCAGAGAGGTAGCCGTGTTAGTCTGGAATTGCAGACGTGACAAAGAGTCCTGTGGCACCTTAAAGACTAACTAAAGTATTAGAGCATAAGCTTTCATGGGCTAATACCGACGAAGAGGGATGGTCCTCTCATGGATTAATAACTGGTTAAAAGATAAGAAATGAAGGGTAGGAATTAATGGTCAGTTTTCAGAATGGAGAGCTGTAAATAGTAGTGTCCCCCAGGAGTCTGTATCGGGACCAGTCATATTCAACATATTCATAAAGAATCTGGAAAAAGGGGTTAACAGTGAGATGACAAAATTTGCAGATGATACAAACCTACTCAAGTCCCAACAGAAAGCAAAGAGCTAGAAAAAGATCTCATAAAACTGGGTGATTCGGCAACAAAATGGCAGATGAAATTCAATATTGATAAATGCAAAGTAGTGCACATTGGAAAACATTCCCAACTATATATATAAAATGATGGGGTCTAAATTAGCTGTTACCACGCAAGAAAGATCTTGGAGTTACTGTAGATAGTTCTCTGAAAACATCCACGCAATATGCAGTAGCAGTCAAAAAAGTGAACAGAATGTTGGAAATCATTAGGAAAGGGATAGATAAGGCAGAAAAATATCATCTTGTCTCTATATAAATCCATGATATGCCCACATCTTGAATACTGCATGCAGATGTGGTCACTCCATCTCAAAAGAGATATATTGGAAAAGATTCAGAAAAGGGCAACAAAAATTATTAGGGATATGGAATGGCTTCCATCTGAGAAGTGATTAATAAGACTGGGACTTTTCAGTTTGGAAAGGAGAAGACTAAGGGTGGATATGATTGAGGTTTATAAAATCATGACTGGTGTGGAGAAAGTAAATAAGTGTTATTTACTCCTTCTCATAACACAAGAACTAGGGGTCACCAAATGAAATTAATAGGCAGCAGGTTTAAAACCAAAAAAAAAGAAGAAGTATTTCTTCACACAATGCACAGTCAACCCGTGGAACTCTTTGCCAGAGGATATTGTGAAGGCCAAGACTAATAGAATTCAAAAAAGAACTAGATACACTTCATGGAGGATAGGTCTATCAATGGCTATTAGCTGGGATGGGCAGAGATGGTGTCCCTAGCCTCTGTTTGCCAGAAGCTGGAAATGAGGACAGGTAATGGATCACTTTTTCAACCCCTCTCGAGCACCTGGCATTGATCACTGTCACAAGTCAGGATACTGTGCTAGATGGACCTTTGGTCTGACCCAGTATGGCTGTTCTTAAGTTCCTAAGGATGGTGTTCAAATTTCTTTTGTTGCAGAGCAGTGTATCAAACTGATAAACCACTTCATCCCAGACAGACAAGTAAATATGTCTGTAGTATGGGGAGGTGAAATATGTCATATATGATTAATGAAGACAATCTGGAATTGAAACAGACCAAATACCCTTAGGAGCCATAATTAAAAATTTTGACTCGATTATCCTCCTGGGAAACAAAGAATGCTGTTGAGATACAAAGGTAATCACTACATGGAGTTGTGTGCCAGGTAAAACCTTAGATGCAGTATATTTAGCAATTTAGGACATTTAAAAAAAATGCTGATCATAGCAATGTACCATGATATGGAACAACAAAACCATATGCTTACTGCAGCATTGCCCCCTAGTCTATATGGATAAAATACAGGAGTTGTTACAAATCCCCAGAGCTAATGATACTTTTTGAATGGACACAGGCAAAAATAATCATCACATTCATGAAGTACATTTGGGTATGGAACGATGCAAAATATAAAAACAGAGAAGCCTTTTGATTTTTGGTATAAATACACAAATTGCTGATTTAATATAAAATCTCATTACATCCTTAGCAAATGCCAAAAATACATTGGCAAAATGCTTTCACTAATCTCTTTTACTTTGAAGGCAAAGACCATTTAGGAATAATTGATTTGTATCCAGTTGCTTTGAATCTTTCTGCTAGATAGCTGGACCAAAATAGTGATTTGTCATTGGAAATCTATCTTTGCAAAACATTTAATTCCTGATCAAGTGTTTTCTGATAATGGTTCACAATATAGTTTTAGAATATATACAACGTTCAAGCTTTTGCAAAGCAGTGGGGGTTTGGATGTATTGGTTATAAATCCAAAGTAGCCAAGATCAGATGAGAGAACAGGGTGACTTATCTGAGCTGCCAAAAACATAAATATGAGTATAATCAAGGATTAATCTTTGATTGTACTTGCATATAGAAACACACCTCCAAGGGGCCTTCTTGAAATCATATGCCCCACTACTCATGAATACATCTGAAAGCTTAAACCAAATAAGTGACTATTAAGAAGAATTTAAACCAAGACAGAAAAGCAATTTCAGTTTAACAACAAACCAACTCTCTTGAGAACAATGATGTGTTGTGGTGAGTGTTTCATGCAGCCAAATAGGAAATTGCTCATGTGTCCACCCAGAAAATGTTTCCCAGATCCTATACAGTGTAACTATGTACCAGAAATGAGTTCAGAAAGAACTTGAAAGAAGTCTTGAATGGTTCATTAGGCTCACAGATTTACCACAGGAATAGTGCCATCAGTTGAGTACACTAATAGGACTGTTAAATCACAAGAAAGACAGATGATCTGAAAGTTAACATGAAAAACAGGGTATTCTGTAATACACCAGACTTACATCCTTTAGCAGTTGAAATCACCCACAACAGGCAAGTACTGGTAATTAGATGACCTTCCAGATACAGGGTAAAATTCACTCCAATGCAGATAGAACATAAGACAACAAGAGTGGCCTTACTGGGTCAAATCGAAGGTCCTTCTTGCTCAGTATCTTGTCTTCCAACAGTGGCCACTGCCAGACACTTCAGAGGGAATGAACAGAATAGGGCAATTATGGAGTGATCCATCCCCTGTCATCCAGCCCTGGCTTCTGGCAGTCAGAGGCTCAGGGACACCTAACACACAGGGTGCTTTCCTGACCACCTTGGCTAATAGCCATTAATGGACACATCCTCCATGAACTTACATGATTCTTTCTTTAACTCAGCTATACTTTTGGCCTTCACAATGAGTTCCACAGGTTGACTGTACGTTACATAAAAAAGTACTTCCTTTTATTTGTTTTAAAACCATTGCCTGTTAATTTCACTGGGTGGCTCTTGTGTTAAGCAAAGGGGTAAATAAAAACTTCTCTATTCATGTTCTCCACACCACTCCTGATTTTATAGACCTCCATCATACCGCTCTTAGGCATTTTTTTTCTCAGTTGATCAGTCTCTGTTTTTTTAATGGAAGATAGGCACAAAGTGCACTCTGCTGAAACCCTATTTTGAGGTTTGAAGTGAGAGAAAAGCAGTGTATAGACCATGTATCTGTGAATTTAGTGCACCAATGCTAATTTACATTACAGAGTATATAGGCAAACCGCTGCTGTTGCCTTGATTTTTAAATACATGACTCAGAATGTCTGCCTCCTGAACATAACAGTGGGTGAAACAGTTCATTCTGACAATGATTAGGAACTCACAAAGAAGCTATAAAGTCTCTCTGAAGCCATCACTCTGTAGGAAGATTGACATAATGATTATCAGTATTGATATTCATTTCATTTTACCAATGTTGATTTATGAATAAAATTATCTTTGACTACAATATCATAAACCACTGTGTGTCAGCTACAAAAAGAATTCAGGTCACTTTTTTCTGGTGTAGAAAGGGAGAAGTTTAGGTGCCCCCTCAGGAAAAAAAGAGACAGCAAAAATAGTAAAATCTCTTCTCATGTAGATTTAAAATGTTCTTATGTTCTAATGTGTACTTTTATGGAACAGAGATAATTTTAAAATCATAAAGAAATCACACTCCTATTAACCTGTTATCACAAAATAATCCCCAAAAGAGAAGTCAAAACTCCAGATGAGAGTAAGAAATCAATCTTGGGCTATTATTCTTCTATGCCTGTCAAACAGCCATAATGGCTCTACTGATTTCAAAGACAGTATAATTTTTTATTAAAGACTCTGCAGTAAAATTATGCTTTTTGGCAAATAATCTAATTTGAAACAGCAGTCAGCAGATCATTGTGCTTCCTGAGTAGGTTTCAAGGAAAGGAATGGAAAGAGTAGAATTAAACCCCTCAACAATAAGGATTATTACAGAATAATGAGAAACACACTACAGTTAATCAAAATGTCTAGGTGTGGAGACTTTTGGCAGTCAGTTTTTTTGAACTGCTGCCTGAAAGGTCAATGCCATTTATACAGTGAAAGAAAATAATTTTCTATTGGAAGAAACACCATTAAGGCATTTGGCTGAGCCACAAGAAGAAAATTTTGCCAGTGATTCCATTAAACAGATAGAGAAACTGCAGCAGAGAGCAAGGGCAGCCTGATCAACATGACTGTTAAACTATTCCAGTTGCAAACCTGCTCAAGTCATTTGTCCCCATGCTGAGACACTAAATTATAGCATCAATTCTAATTTTGCAATAAGCATACTCTCTCAAAGCTTAAAGTATTTCTCTCTGTTTTTTGAGCATCTTACACTAAGAATGGGTTCTTGAATATTCTCATCACTGGAAACAGATAGTAAGTGTTAAGGAAACAAACATGAGTTATGGCACTTCATTGCTTGTCATTTCCCTAGGATCATCACGTAACTTCCAAAACAAATGTCTGGAGTTTTGAAAAGATGGATTAACTCACGCTCTCCCTTCCCCCCCCCCCCCCCACCAAACTTACACTGGCAAAGGATATAAACACAAATGATGCCATAACATGATGCAGAGAAAAATTTCTTCCTACTCCAGGAGTTTAGTGGTTGGCTTTATGTCGTTAAGCATAAGAGCTAGATTTATATACTTTGAGTCAGATAGACTTATAAAAATTGAGCATGATCCTACAAAAATCTTAATCTAATAATCTGTTCAATGAGTGGAAAATTTCCCAAGGATAGGCTATGATTTATTTCTTGTGCTACCTATTTTATTGCAACAATTCCTTCATATTTCTTTTATAACAATGATAGCATAAACCCACTCAAACAAGGCAACTTTTGCAGAAGTCTCTTGGATAATATGAATAAAAAGAGTAATCTTTTTACCCACAACTGAAATGTAGCCAGCTCTTGACTAAAACATATCAAGAGTAACTGAGAACAGCAGGTACAGGAAGAATCTCTTTCAAATACAACTGGAAGGGTAAATTTCAGGGAGGCATATTTTGTGAATCATTCTAGTTGCACAGACCACACACTGTTTTGTGGTTTGAGTTGTATTGTACACTATCACCCACTTTTAGATTGACATTGTAAATTCTTTGACATGAGAATTCTAGAATTTATTTGGAACAGTTCAGCTATAGTATAGTGACACCGACTCCTAAAATGCAATAGAAATAATAACACTGCTCTACAGCCAAAATGCTTCCGAAATAAATGTAGTCAAACTTTACTAATTCTGGGTCACTGAGAATGAAAATGATGCTTAAAATTGTTGATTGGCTCTAGTTTTCAAGATATGCTATTGGGTCACTATATATGACCCTTGACATGGGAATGGCGGAGGATAAGTGAGTTATAAAGGGAAGGGATCTCAATTTAAACCAGAAATGACTAAAATACATCTTTGACTGGATCTGTGAATAAATCTATGACTGGGTTTGGACAGTACTTGCTTTTTAGGCAAAACAATGAATGATGCAATCTGAAGCTGGTATTGCGTCATACATGATATGAATTGCATCATGTTATTCCTAGAAGTCGTGGATGATGCAATCATAGCGAAGCTTACATCACTCTGCTGAACAAATTGCCCTATATCAGCTCTAGAAATCATACTGTGTCGTGCTCTCTTATTTGTCAGTGTTTGCTTTTGCAAAGGGACACATTTCTGTTTAGCCAAAGTGAGCAGAGATGCCTCGTACTTGTGTGAACAGTGCAGATAACTTCTGCTATGTTTGTGGTGAAGTGACTTTTGCATCACAAAAGCGCAGTATAACCACTATGGTTAAGAAAGCCTATCACCTTTATTTTGGCTGCAAAATTGGAGATCCGGACAAGAGGTGGGCCCCACACATATGCTGCAACACTTGTGCAACAAATCTTCACCAGTGGTTGAACAGGAAAAGGAAATCTATGCCTTTTGCAGTGCCAATGATTTGGAGAGAGCCAACAGATCATACTAGCAATTGTTACTTCTGCATGGTGCCTCCAGTTGGGAAAGGTGTGTCAAAGAAGAAAAAGTGGACTGTGCATTATCCAAACATTCCATCAACTATACGCCCAATACCCCACGGAGGACGACTGCCGGTTCCTGATGCACCAGAATCATTCTCACTTGAGTCAGACGAGGAAGAGGAAGAGGATGAAACTTCTGGTCCTGAACCATCAATGTCACAGGACCCACATTTTCTCCCATCCTCCTCCTCTGAACCACACCTCATAACACAAGCTGAACTGAATGACCTTGTCAGGGATTTGGAACTACCCAAGAGTAAGGCAGAGCTGTTGGGCTCCACACTACAGCAGTGGAATCTCCTGGCAGGTGATGTTAGGGTTTCCATGTTCCGTGACTGTCAAAAGGATCTTGTCCCATTCTTCTTCATGGAAGGTGATCTTATAACCTGCAACAACATCGATGGTGTGATGGCAGCCCTCAACATCGTTCACGATCCAGATGAGTGGAGACTCTTCATTGATTCATCGAAGACGAGTCTTAAAGCTGTTTTGCTGCATAATGGCAATGTTTTGCCATCAATTCCAGTTGGTCATGCAGTCCATATGAAGGAAACCTATGACAACATGAAACAACTTTTGAGGTGCATAAACTATGACTAACATCAGTGACAGCTTTGTGGCGATTTGAAGGTTGTTGCTCTCTTGCTTGGTCTGCAGACTGGATACACAAAGTACTGCTGTTTTCTCTGTGAATGGGATAGTCGTGCAAGAGATTCCCACTACATCAAGAAAGTTTGGCCACTCCGACAGTCATTGGATGCTGGGAGGAAAAGTGTTCAGCATCCACCACTTTTTGAATCAAGGAAGATTTTGTTACCACCCTTACACATCAAGCTGGGTCTGATGAAGAACTTTGTCAAGGCCATTGACAAAACACAAGCAGCTTTCAAGTACCTCCGTGGAAAATTTCCAAGGTTAAGTGACGCTAAGATAAAAAAAGGTGTCTATGTTGGTCCTCAGATTCGTGAACTTCTTCAAGATGATGCATTTGACCATGCATTGTGTGGCAATGAAAAGACGGCATGGAAAGCCTTCCAGTCAATGGCAATACATTTTCTCGAAAACAGCAAGGCAGGCAACTACAGGTTGTTGGTGGAAAACCTCCTCAAGACATACAAAAGCCTTGGTTGCAACATGTCACTAAAAGATACATTTTTTGTACTCTCATCTAGATTTTTTTCCACTGAACTGCGGAGCAGTGAGCGACGAGCACGGCGAGCAATTTCACCAGGACATTGCAACGATGGAGAAACGCTCTCAGGGCAACTGGAGCCCATCAATGCTTGCATACTATTGCTGGACAGTGACAAGAGATGCTCCATTTAATGAATACAAGAGACAGGCCAAGAAGCGCCGAGTAGACACTGAATAGGACTAAACTATGTACATAATAGTTTTTTGCCTTTTGTTTCATAATACATTTTATTTATATAACCCTTTTGCTGATTTTTAAAGTGTTACATAAACAGGACAGGTGAACTATTATCATGTAAAGCAACCATAAACACATGAAAAGACCTAGGTTTACAATTTATGATTAAAACTGTACTATCTACACAATATACATAGACATAAAATGTAAAACTTAAATATCTTAGAAACAGTAGCCAATCAGTTGTTTTAATTGTCATATTTGAATTCAGCACATCAAAATACATAATAAATATCACATTTTATCTCTGAAGCAGACGACTTCTAAAAAATTGTAGACCAGTGTAATGTTACACAAGGACATGAGTCACTCAGAACATTATTTTTAAAAAATACTATTACAATTCTTGTTTTATTCTTTGTTGTTTGCACTGTCCTTGCAGATATTTGAAAATATTTTTCTACTTGTTGATTTTTAATCCTCTCATTTTACAAATATGGATCTTTATTCTCATTTTGAGTTAAGCTGGTATTAGCATACCTGTTCTATTTAACCATCCTTTTAACTTACTCTGTTGACACATTTATCTTATTTGTGCACTGAGCAATATCACTTAATATTATCTCTTGATTTGGTCAGGTTTGATTTGTAAACCAGCAGGAAAAGCATAGCAGCAGGCTCTACAGAACTGGTGGTACTTTGGTTCAGTTTTATTTTCTCAGTTGTATTAAATAGTTGTATTAAAATAAATAAATTCACCTTAAAGGAAAGCAACCATTCCTTAAAGAAAAGTTATTTCTCTCCATTGAAAATCACTACAGATATTCACAACAACAGGAGAAGAATCTACTTGGTAAATATTTTCTTGTGACTCCCTTCATTCTTCCCTCCTCCTACTTCCTAAACACAAGTTGTAGGGCAATTGGAAGCTATAGTTTGAGCCCTTGGTACTTTCTTCACTCCAGCCTTTGGAGAAGAGCTGAATCAAGACTTGACTGAATCCTTCTGACTCCCTCCTGGGAGAAAGATTTGGGTATGCTGAGGATTCCCCCTTAGCTTCTCCTCACTAGATTATACAGTTTCTCTCCTCAGGGAACCTGCTTATAGTGGAGTAAAGCTTCAGTATCTTGTCTACATGGGGAAGGTGACCAGAATAACTACTGCAGAATAATCAGGCAGAACAAGGGCTTAAATGTGGGTCTTCCACATCCTAGATGAATTTCCCAAGCACATGATTAGAGTCACTCTCCTTTCCCCTCCAAATCCTTTCCAATTGTTCCACTTAGTATAAATAATCAACTATTCATTGAGCCAGACAGCAAGCAAGAGAGATGGACTCTATAGTCCAGTGATTAGTTTACTCACCCGGGATATAGGAAAAGCAGGCCCAGTCTCTGCTCCAATGAATATTTAATTATTTACATAAAATGGAAAAGCTCCAAACATGTTAAGAAACTCAAGACATGTTTCAAGGCATTGCACAAACCAGGAATGGAATGGAAGGGTGATTCTCCTTTGTAACAACATCCGCAGGTTCCTATGGGAAGTTCTAATGGCTATCTACTCTGAAAATAGTGTAGAACAGTTGATATAATTCAGGGAGGAAATGGCTTTCCCCAGTTCACTGATTGCTCAGAAATAGAACACAAATATTTAAAATGAGAATATTGGATTTGCTTAACTGTATTTTTCCTTATTCATTTAGTACATCCTCAATGTCATCTTTACAGTCACTTTGCAGAACAGAACCACATTTTAATATCACGTGTTATCTTTAACCTTTGGCTCACAGAATAATCTGAGCACCATTAACTTCAAGGTACCCTGCACAGGGGGAAAAGGTTTGTACCTGCACTGACTTTAGCTCACAGAGAACACAAAACACAGTCGCTCCCATTTGAGCAAATGAGTCTTGCTGGTTTTTGCTAATCCTCCTGACCTCAGAGGATGGCCTCCATTAACCAAGGAACCAGAATTAATATCACAAATCAAAGTCAGCTAATCCATCTTGAGTTTCAAAAAAGTAACCCAAAAGCATGAAGTCTTTTATAATCCTAATAGCAAAAATATTTTCATACACAATTTTATCCTCAAACTTGGTAAAATTGCTTCAATTACATGAATTCAAATAGCCTGTGTACAGGGATTAGAGTGTAGGAACCTAACTGAAACTCAGGAGATTAGCATGTCTAGATTCATTTAAAAAACCTGAGCAGTTTATGTAGTTTTGATGAAAAGAAATCAAGATTTCTTTTAAAAATGGGTGGCTCACAAACTTGAATAGGATTTGGCAAATCTGAACTGAATTTTAAGTTGGTAAGGAAATATGAAGCCAACTTCACAGTTCTACTCATTATGGCCATTATGGTCATTATGGAAATAACATAGTTGTGCAGTGTTATTTCTCTACATAAAGGAGATTTTGTAATGGCAATGTGGCAAGGACTATGGTAATATGGGTGTTTAAACTAAGAACATACTTGGTATGAATTTGCAGAAACTTGAGGTAAGTCTTCATACAGTTACAAAGAAACGTGCTGTGTCTTCTATCCTGGACAGCCTGCTTCAGAAGTGCTTACTAAACATTACATTAATTCCAGAAGATGCTGTGAAGGCCAAGACCGTAACAGGGTTCAAAAAAGAACTAGATAAGTTAATGGAGGATAGGTTCATCAATGGATATCAGCCAGGATAGGCAGGGATGGTGTTCCTCGCCTCTGTTTGCCAGAAGCTGGGAATGGGTGACAGGGGATGGATCATTTGATGATTACCTGTTCTGCTCATTCCCTCTGAGGCACCTGGCATTGGCCACTGTCAGAAGACAGGATACTGGGCTAGCTGGACCTTTGGTTTGACCCAGTATTAGGGTCACTAGACAACAAATGTGAAAAATCGGGAAGGGAGTGGGGTAGGAGTAATAGGAACCTATATAAGAAAAAAAAAACCCAAATTGGGACATCTCATCATCTAACCCAGTATGGCCATTCTTATGTTATGATCTTTGAAGGCTTGAAAACTACAAGTCAAAAATTTAAAGAAAGCACTTTCATCTCAGTGTGTACAAGATATCAGTGCTCAAAATGTACATATGCACGGGCTCTGCATGTTCATTAATGGAGGTAAGTTCTTTTTTTTGAAAGTTTGGCTCTCACATAGTATCCAGCCTCCTAAGTATAATTTGGCTGACATTCCACAAAATGCCAGCATTTTAAGAATTAATTGAAATAATTTTGAAAATTCTGGTTAAATTTGCATTGTAAATTTAAGAAAAAAACTTGACATTAACATGTCAGTGGTACAGTATGTATTGTACATGCTATAAAATGCATTCCAGATTAAAGTTCTTAGATACCTAGCGTCTTGTTCAATCAAGAATGAATTTACCAAGGCAATTCTGTGCCCATGAAATTAAAGGAAGTAAAAGGTAGGGTAGAATTAGATGAATAATATGAAACAAGAAACACAAAATGGGTGAGATTTTCAAAAATGCCCAGTGTTGGCTAACTCAGTTCCCACTGAAATCAATGAGAGGTTAGGCCAATGCTTCACTCCTTGGAAAATGCCACCCTTTACGAGACCCAGGTATGATAGGACATAGTTGAAGGAAACGGTGTTTGTGGCAGGGAGCTGTCTGTTGCTGTTATTTTTGGAGAATATTGGTCAGGACTTGATTAAAAAATAATAAATTGCAGAAATTAAAAATGATGGGCCACTTTCTGGCTCTGGCTGCTTTGGAATACTCTAACACCACAATACAACCGAACTGTCTGGTTAAGCTGATTTTGTATCAGCTTCAGCATACCAGTGAATCTGGCCCAATATTTCTGTATTTGATCTAACTTAGACAAGGAGTTAAAAGATGCAGAAGATCCCCAGTTGCTATTTGTAAAACAATGTAATTTTGCTATGTCAGCATGTACAAAATTACAGCATTATATGAAGCAACGTTACATTACATACCATTGCATTCAGATGGAAAAAACGATTTTGATCACTTCCCCCTCACAAACAAGGTATGGGTTTTTAGTTTAGATATGGGTCCTAAGCAGTACACACGATAAAAGTGCTCCCTGAAATTTGAAGATACTTTTTTAACTTAGTTATTGATGCCCTCATTTTTGTGCTCATGTCAGATATGTCCCCAGGACACTCCTGGGTACATCCCTGTGCCAAAGACTGCAAAGGGGGTGGCATAAAGCCACTATGTGGCATTATACCACCTACATGTCCCCCTCCACAAAGGGATCTCAAGTTGGCCATTTAAGTCCCCATTAAGGCTACTTTGTGCCTTTATTGAAAGAATGAAACAGACTTAACAGAAAAAACAGTCTGCCCCAGAGTTTTAATATTCTTTAAATAATATAAACAAACAATATCAATTGCTCTCTACAGTACATTCCAATTATTTTAATCACATGATCAGCAGTATGCAGATATAAATGGCTTCTTTCACTATAAAAAAAAGCTATAAAAGGCATGATCCTTAAGGAAATCAAAGTGCACATGAAGGGGACCAAAAGCTTATTTCAGAAATAAGTTTAGTTAATAGGCAGAGTCCACTGGACACAACCAAAAATAATTTCCATCTCATTGTGATGCAAGTGTGTGTGTCCAGGCCCTTAATAGCAGATACGTTAGCAGAGGTAACGAGTATATAGCATGCAACAGAAACATCAAGTGCCAAGAAAAGACCTGATCTATTACTAGAAATTAAGAGGGAAATGGTGAGGAAGATGGACTTATTAGGTGCAAGACTGATCGTTTTAATGAGGATTTTATGAAAAGTGGCATGGCTTCCATAAACACTGGGTGCATGATGGGATTGTGATATATGCAGGAAAGTTGTTTTGAAATTCAGGAGCTGTCAATTTTAGCTATTATTAACCATATTAGTAGTTATTTTTTATTTAAACAAGCAGAAAACAACAAGAACATTGATGATGCATGGGGGATATAAATGTCACCAGATCTTAAATTATATTCACAGCACTGAAGTGACATGGACATGCAAATAAACTATCCCAATATTTCCCAGCACAGCAATCTAAAATTTCACATTTTAGTATAAACTTTCAACTGCATTTAGAAAAGTTATGTTATGTTTCAAAGTCTATTTACCATTTGCAGCTTTCGTCTAATTTGTGATTCTGTAAAAGGTTCTAAAACCAGTTTCTGTCTTTCAAAGTTGATTTAGTATCCAGTGGAAGTTTGTGTAAATATTATAGGCAACATTTTCAAAAGCACCTCTAATTCTTTCCCATCCCACCTTTCTGTTTACAGTCAATTGAGGGCACAATTCTGCAGATGCAATCAATTGTGGATGCAACTATTAGAATTTAGAGTCCTGGTTCTCATTGCATTCCATTACACGTAGTCTGATATCTGTGTAAAATGAATGTGGCATGCTATCATTGTCATTAAGCAACATTTTACCCCCATTTTATATAGGTGTGAATGACTACACAAGATGCAAATCAGCAAGAATCAGCCCCTGGAAATTTAGTACCTGGATTTCAAACGGAAAACATTTGTGTGAGTCCCGTATGTGCACATCTAAATTCTACTATTTCGATCTTCAGTTAACTATGCCAATAAATTGTTTGCAGAACCTGAAACTGCAGATGTAAAATTTGAGGCTTCCTTATAATAAATATTTTAATCTTGGACATGAATCTTACAGCCAACCCCAACCCATCCAACCCCCCAACTCCTTGTCCATGAATGCCCCCTCAAGAGACCCCCTGCCCCTAACCACCACCCCCCTCAGAACTCACCCCTTATCTAAGCCCCCTGCTGCTTGTCCCCTGACAGCCCCCTCGCAACCCCCCCATCCTAACTGCCTTCCCCAGACCTCACCTCCTACCCACCCTCCCCCTCCTGTTCCCCGATTGCCCTGACCCCTATCCTCACTCCCGCCCCCTGAAAGAGCCCCCAGGACTCCCACGCCTTATCCAACCGCCCTGTTCTCTGTCATCTGACTGTCCCCCGGGACTTCCTGCCCCCTTACCATGTCACTTAAATCAGCAGCCTGGACGGAGCTAGACTCAGTGCCCCAGACCAATTAGTTCATCTAGTCCACCTCTCTACCAGAACAGTTTTTTCCCCTACAGTATATTTTCTAGTGCATTTTAAAGTGTCCCAGGTGATGAGACTTCTATTTCTGCTAGAAGACTATTCTACAATCTAACAGAGTTCACTGCCAGGATGTTAATTCTTTACAGAGCCCAAATTTCCCCTCTCTTGGTTTAATCCTAGAATTCCTAGTTATACCTTGCTTTACAATCCTAAATACATACTTTGTCTCCTGATCTCATCACTGAGGTCAATATAATAACGGACTGTATCATTAACAGAGCTTGACTGAGAAAACAGAGGTTTTAAGAATATACAGTTTCACTAATTTAATGCACCATAACAGAGACACATTAAGCATGTACAAGTGTGAAAATTTAGCACTAATCTCAACAATGCTGAGTATGAAGGTACCCAACTATATCCATGCAGAAAAAGCAGGCAAAAATATGGTATAGCTTACATTTTCTTTCTCCCTTTTTCTGATGCCTGCATGGTAGCCTGGAAAGCAAAGTGTATAGAAATTGGATAGTTTATTGCAAATACTTTGCAAGCCCTCTAGTGGCTCTCACTATCTTCTATGTTTCAGAACTGTCAGAACAACAGTGTATATATGTGGCTAGGCTTTGCATTTGTACAGTATTTATTTAATGTAAACAGTTATTTGGACCCCACTGTGCTTGTGTTGTTCCTTCATATTGTGTAAATGGCAAAACACAAAGCAGAAAGGTTTTGAAGAGACATCTGCAAAATTCAAATTAATGATATAAAATCTTTATAGCTCTTACTAGGGCTGGGCCTGAACCAAAACAGCTCTGAAATTTAAGGAATTTGCATTCCAAAGTCAAATCTCACAACTGACCTTTTTCTCCTTAATGAAACAAACCCAAATCCCAGATGTGGACGCCAGAGAACTTTGTGGATTTAGAGTCCAATCCTAACTTTGAGACAAAGGCCCACCACTCCATCTTACAGAAGCCTTCTGCTAATCACACATCTATTTTCTAGAAAACAGAGTAAGGTTCTGGATTTGTGTCTCATCTATGCAGTCTTTGCATCTATGTCCATGCCTACACTACTGCAGTAAATCAATCTAAATTATGCTACTTCAGTTATGTGAATAATCTAACTGAAGTCGATGTAGCTAGATCCACTTATCGCAGTATCTACATCATCACTTTCCATAATTCCTCTCTCCTTTTAATGCTCATGTTTTTCAGGTACTTGTAGACATTTTATCAAATCACATCCATGTGCTTCTAGCATGCTTCCTACTCAATATGTCTCTATTTAGATATTAATTGAGGTGTCTACACAAAGAATTGCCTCTAGGTATGAATGTGTATGACAAGTTTCATCTGTACAGGCCCCACGCTAAAGCTCAGACAAAAAGCTTCCACTGTAGTATAATGGAAACCTTACCTGAATAAGACTTTCTAATTTAAACCTTTGTGAATTAAAATGGCCAGTCGTATACTTCTCAAAGATCCAATTTATTATAGTTATCACTAGAACCACTGCAGTTAAAGCCAAAATGCCCTTTCCTCATAAGCCTCTGTTTTTGATTGGTTTTAACTTGATCATAAAATTTTTCTCAGGACTGAAATTTGATATATTCACCCAGATTTTATTTTAATTTATATTTAAGTAACCTTTTGCCAGTTCATCACATCAGAATAGTTACAAAATATTTACTAGGAAAAACAGCCTTTTATATACAAACAGTTCTTTTACAGAATGTCCATCACTCAAAGTATGTTCTATTCCCAGCCATTACATAATCCTGTAATAAAGATGAAATCATAAGTTTACTCTGTTGTCTCTCCTGCAAGGTTAAGCCACATGTGGGGAGGAGGGGGAGAAAAGGGGGAAAAGGAGATATTGCTTCCACCATGGATTACCAATGAAATCAAAGATAAT
Organism: Dermatemys mawii; assembly: GCA_007922305.1. Lineage (NCBI taxonomy): Eukaryota > Metazoa > Chordata > Testudines > Dermatemydidae > Dermatemys > Dermatemys mawii. The sequence continues at coordinate 26,810,616 of ML677335.1, forward strand.
TTTGCCTGATGTAAAAAACAAATACAAGCTTTATGATTTTGTGTTATGTTAATACAAGCTAAAGGCTGGTTCATGGTATGTATCCACATTTCTGAGAAAGGAGCATCAGTTCCTTGGGTGCTCTAGGAGAGCTTATTCCTCAAGAGGAATACAATAGGTCTCAATTCTGTGATGTGCAGGAGAAAGTGCAACCAAGTTGGAGGGAGGGGAGAAAAGCATCCCTATTGTCCTGGCCCTTGTGTGGGGCACATAGGTGGTGGGAACAGGAGGCTCCATTTGCTTTCTACTCAAAAATGGGGGGCAATCTGGCAGTAAGTCAGAGATAAGAGCTCCCACAGTAACCTTTAGTTCCCTTCTGAGTCTGCACATATAGAGTGCTTGTTAGAAAGGGAGAGGCTGCTTAGAGTGCTTTGTCCCCACCTCCCTGAAAACTTTCATGAATTGCAAACATACTCCTTCTTCTGTCCCTGGGAAAAGCTTGGGAAGTGGGCTGGCAAGCATTGCCTGACTCCGGGGTGTGTGTGTGTGTGTGTGTGTGTGTTTCTGGCAAAGGCAGAGCCATGACACACACACACATCCCACCGCATCTCAAAATGTTTCTATTGGAAGCAGCACTTTCAGGTGCAGCAAGACCTAGTCTGCACCCTGCAGTGCTCACAAGTATAATGATCCTGACAAACATTTTGATCAATCAGGCAAGACTTGCATCATTTTCAAAGAACTGTGTTTTCGGGGATTTTAAACCCGAGTCATTCAAATGCTGAAAATCATTTCTGCAGAGCACCAAAACAGCAGCCACCAAAGTAGTTACAGCTGGTACAAATATCATAGAAATCCCTAAAGCACGATACTTTGGATGTGCGGTCATTATGAAGTAGTTCCTTTACTCTGTTCCTTGGTTTTGAGAATGTTCCATATCTGAGTGCAAAGAAATCAATTACCAGAAGATTTCCAGTCATAAGCAGCGTGTTCACTATTACCTCATACCACAGGTCCCTAGTCAAAGGGACTTGTGATGTGCGTTGCTAAGTGGGAGCCATTGTGAGTCAGAATGTGCAAGATGAATTCAGCCTGAAGATGTCCCATGCTGGAACTCAACAGTCTTTCCATTTCAGGTAATATATATCGGTTTAATTCTTTTTCTTGTTAATATCAACAGCTCTTTGGTGATACAAATAATTTAAAAAATTACAATGTCAGGTTTTTTAGACAGAAGGGTGTATTTTGAGGAGTAGGGTTGTGAAAAATGCCCAGAAAAAATAAGCTAAAGAAGTGGATCACTTTTAGAGTGGGACAGGTGAATAGGAACGAGATAAAACTGAGTCCATAGCCCTGTTTGTTCTTCCAGCAGTCATATTCTGCAGAAAAGCTTCCCTCAAGCACAGTTATAAAATCATCTATTTTAGTAACACTACATTTCTTTCTCCTTTTAGGATTCAGCTTTACCTCTTGAGACACACACGGATGCACAGGCAGGGGTGAAGCATCTGCAAGAAGAAGGATTCACTGAAGACTCCCTGTAAAATTGAATTGCACTAGAATCCAGATAAGAAAATCAAATTAGAGTTTAACTTGTATTTAGGAATTTAAATTTATAACAACTGAGAAAGAATAGGATCAGCCAACAAATAAACCAAAAACACCCCACAAAAACTCAGCAGTCACCACCAATTCTGAATTTCAATGAGAATTGGGTACCGGGTCCTTAAAGGCTCCTTTGAAGGTCCCAGCTGTAACTAAGACACATGCCTTTAATCATCTTGATCACCTGGCTTTGAAGATCTCTTTCCTCAACTTTCGTATGTCATTGTCTTTTCACTCTTTGGGAAGCAAGGACTGTGACTTTTGCATTGTCTGAAAAGTATGTAGGATATTAGGGCTGCTACCACAATCACAGTAATAAGTATTCATAAGAGTTATGAATTCTTAATTCATAATTCTTATGAATACTTATGGGCTGGGCTTTTCAATGGAGTCAGAGGAGTTAAGTACCCTACTCCCATTAACCTAACTCATTTGGACCCTTGTAAAAATCCCTACTGTAAAATTTCTAAATACATTTTCTCTCCCTCCTCCCACTTCCTCTTGATATAGAAGTACCCATTCTGTGAAATCCCATCTTTAGATAAATTACATAGGAAATTTGGAATGGCATTAGATATCTATGCAGCTTGGATACTTTTGTATACATATATGGAGGGTGAACTTTAAAAGGTCCTTCTGTTTTATGAACTATTACAAGTTCCAGCTGTCTTCTCCAGTATAAATTCAGGGCATCTGTCTCATTAAAGAAGTAGTTCCTTGTGTTTTTGAAATATAGGTGCATCCACTGTACATGCTACACAAGAGACTCAGCAAGCAAATTGCATGTGTATGTAAAGCTACCATAAGATATGAACTTGGTATTTGACTTCCTGTACCAGAAAGATATGGAAGAGGAAAAGCAGTAAGGGGAAAAAAATAATAATAATAATAAAAAAAAAATAGATTTCTGCAGAAACTGGTAATTCCCTAGTATGAATACTACAATTTACTGCTTGCCAAACTCAGCGAGCTCCACCTACAGCAAGAACCTGTAAATATATTTTGAGCAACAGCTTGATAAGATGTAAGTAAAAATGCCAGAAATGCAGGATATTCAGATGTTTACATTTTCATACACACCTAAAAATGCAAATCCAAACTGTATTTCACAACATTCATTTGAAAGTCTTTTTGCAGAATTTTTTCTGTTTTTTTTTCAATGCTTTCAATGTTAAAATAATATGGATGCAAAATATTAATGTAATGGTGATTCATCAGTTCGCTTTAATTTTCATATATACACAAACAAATCTTCCAAGTTGGAGTTCACAAGATTTTGGCCCAATCCAGCATTACTCATCCAAGCAAAATTCTCATTCACACAATGAAATCAATTAAACTTTTGCTTCAGTATCTACTTGAGGATCAGGCCATCTCTGTGGACCACGCAAGCACAGAATTTGTTAAGTTATTCAGTGACTACACATATCATTCTTCCAAAGGTAACCAGTTGATAGACATACAGAAATTGAAGACAGTATTTTTTTCCTCCACCACTCTGCCAGGACTATTTCCCACAGTATACTGTTCAGCCTTGTGTTAAATATCTCAAGCAGACAAATTTCCCTCACTAGCACACTTTAAGAGATCTCTCAACTAGGAAGTGTTCTTTTGATACCCTAAGTTTTCCTTTTCTTAATTTTACCCCATTTACACCAAATACTATCCCTTATACCAACTTAAATAATCCCTTTTCCCTTCTTGGTATTAAACAACCTTGTAAGCCTGTAGACAGTTAAAATTCATCTCCCCTTCTCAGCTGTTGCTTAGCCAAGTTGTTCATCTCACCCAAACACTTAAATTTTGAGTCTTACCTTAAAAAACCCTGGTTGATTAATAACTGTTATTCACACCTGGGCAAAGAACAAGAAGTGAATTTTGTGGAGCATTTTGATATTTCTAAATTGAATTTCGTTGTGATTTGTAATGAAAACCAAAAATTTCAGATTTCTCTATGAAATTGATTAATTGTATGTCTATTACAGTTAATTTGTAGAGCGTTAGAAAATCAAGTAAATATTTATTAAAATCAAGTTTTATCAGATAGACCATGTGAATAACTGTACTGAATTTATTACATTTGAGTTTTGAAGATCAGTTTTTATTCATTCCAGAAATTGTCTGTACAATACTACTCGTGTCCATTATGTGGTAAGTAGAGTATGGCATTTGCTTCTTTTATTGTGTGTATTTTATTATTGCTGGTTTTGGATTTTATGGGAAACTGAACACAAAAAGTTATTCTGCAGTCAGACCACATTCCTCCAAATGCTAGTGAGCCCTTAAACCATACATGTACAATTTTCAAATGCCAAGTAATCACTTAGTCCCTTCCTCTATGCTATCTTAACACTTGTCATCTTACATAGCCGTGTTGTTTACCAAGAACAATATGACTAAAGAACACTAGCTTCATTAAAATATATTACTCTTGGCTTGTATACTAAAGATTTATATACAAGCAGCACTAGTGAGATATTCTATTATTCTACAAACCTGAAAAGCTAAGTAGATCATAAGCTTCAAGAGAGAGAAACCGGTCACCCATCCTACTAGTTGTGTTATAGGAATAGGGTCTTAAAGTTAGATTGCAGTCCCCTCAGGCATTGCTGTACACAATGATTTACACCTTCTTATAGAAGAGAATTAGGGCACGTCCTTAAAAGTAAATTTGTTTTGTGATAATCAGAAACACCAACAAATTATATTTTTTTTATTCTACTCTCCATGGAAGAACTTCATGTCAGATTTGCTCAAAGCAAGTTAACATTTTCTCTTCTCTTTTTCATTGTAATAGCAACTATCACCTGTTGGTAAGACTCTGGAATAAGAGTTTAAGGGGTAACTGGAATGATGCAGTACACTGAAGAAAAAGGAGTTTATTCTTCTGTCTTTATTTTGGCTCCATAATATTGACAACAGCAAAATCTTATTTCTCATCTGTAAATTGAGACATGCCCAGAAGACACATGGGAAGCTGATAAATAGTTATAACAAGACACACAAATGTACATTGTCCTTACTTTAAATAGTGGCTGGCATCTGTGCCTGGAACAACAGCTACTGCCATTTGGGAATCATTTAATTTTGCAGCAGTTACTGTATTTTCAAAATGTCAGTGACTCCCTTGATCAACTATTTGAAAATGGCAAAACCTGGAAGAAATTGCCCAAATGTGGAGATTTAGCCAAATTATAGGAGCTCCATGGGAGAGAAGCAGTTAAAGGTGGCAAGGGTTAGGGGGCAGACTAGAGAGACTCTAGGTGTTTAGAATGTGAAGTTCCGCTAGAGAACTGATTGTACTTTGGGGATTATAAGGGTCGGATTATGGGGATAAAAAGGGTGGTGTCATGGAAAGGCTGAAGACTTCTGTTTTGTGGAAGAGGAGGATAGTAGTTAAAAAACACATCATAAAGAGGCTTGGGTAAACATCTGTACCCACTGTCACATACAGAAGCTGGCTCACTGATATTTGTTAATATTCATATTTGTTAAAATATTTAACTTTGTTAGTATCACCCATCTTCTGTATTTACCCTCTTCCCTGATTACCTGCTGGGTTAGTCCACACTAACCTTTGCAGAGTTAGCCAATGCCCTTGGCCTTTTCTCTGAAGGGAACTACTATCTTCTTGAGTTTGCTGTTTACAGACCTATTTGAAGAAGACTAATAGGTTAACTAACAGGACTGGAAGCTAAGGAATCCAGCTTCTATTTCGGCCTTTGCTACAGAATTTGTGTGTGATAGAGATAGTAAGGGACTTGCCCTGTTTGGGAGATTTTAGTTCTCCATTTGTAAGGTAACTCCCTTCTCTTTATGGGTCAGTATATTTATGCCTGCATCTGTAATTTTCACTCCCATGCATCTGAAGATATGGGTTTTTTACCCATGAAAGCTTATGACCAAATAAATTTGTTAGTCTTTAAGGTGCCACCGGACTCCTCATTGTTTTTATGCCTGACAGTAATAGTAAAATATCACAGAAGCTCAGATTAATGATAGAGCCCACATTCTATTGTCCAAATTTTAATGCAGAGCTGCTGACTCAGACCCACTGAATCCACTTTTACAGTATACTATTGCCCAACAGGAGTCTCATTATCCCTTCTGTTTCTATGAAGTTTACCTCTGCAGGGAAACACAAGCTCAGTGCTTTGTACAAAGGTTCATTCAAGCCTGTTTTACGTTTGTTCCTTTCTTGATAGCATACTCTTCTTTTCTGTTAGGAGACACTGCTGTGGCTTATGACCACACAGGCCTGTGGGTAATACAGCTTTTTCCCCAAGCACACCATGTGGAATTCTTGCAGTTCAGATAAACAATATCTATTATTCATTTTAAACCACCCTGATGTAACAAAGTGACAGTTGTTTTTCAGGAAGAGTAAGTAATAATACAGCATGGACAGAGATGCTGACATCCACATTCAAACCATATCAAAAATATTTGTATGTAGGAGTTTAACTAGGATTTTGGTGAATGTTTAACCAATTTGAATGTTTACATTAAAAAGAGAGACTTCATAAAGATTTGACATTTTATCTGACATTAGGCATTATACCACCCCCCCACCCAATTTAAATTACATTTAAAAAAACCAGAGGGCTAGAAGATGATTTGTGTGTCACTTTAGCTGTACTACATGGAGTTCTTCCAAAGAGGATATTGCTAAAATACTGTCAGACAAACAGTGGAAGTTACTGAATTCTACACTGTTCCACTCAAAGTACATGGCTCTCTAAGTTACTAGGGCAAGGCTCAATTGTTTGCAGAAAATTTGAATTTAGTAATGGCTGTCACTGTCCCAGATACAGTCATATTGGAATCATGAACTGGCTATTGTTGGGATGCTTATTCTAAATCAGTAGTAAAATGTAAGTACTCTTGCATTTGGGGAAAAAAGCTATTCCATGGATACTACACCTGCCAGATTCTTGTAGTCCATGAAAATTCTATGAAAGCGTGAGATGACATCATACCAGGAATCTGACATACACTGTAACACATCTAGTTTTACAACTGTTATATCTCCTTTGCGACCTTCATGCTTGTCTGCATGCTGAAAGGCAGAGATGGCTAACTGGTTTCCTGGGTTGCTAGGATTTGGTTGGAAACCCATGAGTGAGATTTCTCAGATACTTTGACTTCACACACGTTACTCTTTTTCTTCCCTTTGCATGCAACTCTGACAAGAATTTGGCTCATATGCTTAATACTTGGGGGTTTGTTCTCTTTTTATTGAATATGAATGCATTTCATTGCTATTAATTGGAGTTATACAGGGGTGTAGTGGAGAGACCATTTAGTATCAATCAGCTGGGAAAAATGAACTCTCTATACGCCTGTCATCGCAATCCTTAATATGTGCACATCTTTTCCCTCATTTAGCAGGTAGGCCTCCGTTTTATTCAAGAGAGCTTTATTATGTTCATGAATTTTCTGTGGTAGTGGGCCAAATTGCCAGTAATATAAATTGGTGTACATATACGGACTTCATTGCAGTTGCACTGATTTATACCAGCTGAGAATCTAATCCTATATATTTTTAATTTGATGTATAAGGAAAAAATAGGAAAAAAATAATTATTTTCTTTACGGGTAAATAAACATGGTTTGTTGAATATTTACAGAAAAGTTTTATTTTCAACCAAAGGAATGGACTGAGAGGTTTTCTTCTTGATCCATGGGGAATAAACTACATGCCAATATAGAAGTGCTTTATTTTGACACTGGATCATTTCAGGGAGGCAAAATCAATTCTAAAATGATACTGATTAGATTCAATGTTTTTTTTTCCACTCCAATCTACTAATTACTAAAAAAGGGGCCAGGGTTTAAATACTTTATAGATATCTACAGAGATCTCCAGCTGAAACAGATATGAGACTGACACAGTGACAGTGCAAGCTCTTTGATAACCTTCGCTTAATTTCTGTCTATTGATAGGCATCTTGTACAGGTAGCCACTTTAAACCAAAAGTGCCGAACATTCTATCCCTCCACTTTTCCCACTAACTAAAATACTAAAAATTTTGTCATACTACACAGCCCAATTTTTATTTTCTATTTAGAACACTCTTTAAAGCTTCATTTTAAAGAAGCTTTCAGAATTCTGGATTGACTATTTGACATCAGTGAACTAATTAATAATACTAAAATGAATAGTTATCCACATTAAATCCAGAGAGAGAAAAATTCTTGGATGAGTATAATCCAGTCATTGGACTGTAACCATTTTCTTCAATGACTAGGAATGCCAGAATCCCTTACCATCTGTCACAGTGCACCTCCGTTACTACCCGGTGAGCCTCCCTGCTGGCCAGTTCAGATGTTTACACAGTCATAAACACACATCGGACTGTTTATCTTTCACCATGGTGAGTATTTATTCCCCTCTTATATAGTAGTACTATACAACATAGGCTTACAGCAAGGGTAGGCTTCCCTGCTGCCCTCTCTTCCCAGCTCACCCTCAGCTTTCTCCTGGGCTCCTCCAGAGCTGTCCCTTGCTTCCTGTTTCCCCCCAATTATCTTGTTAGCCCAGTGATTGCACCCAAGATATTCACAATCCCCTAACAGAATTTCCCTTAGCTGGGCCTGTAGCCTTCTCCAGGCTGTAGCAGTGTCAGTGATCAACTTGTCACACAATCCCTAACCTGGCGAGTGAGGCAGGTTTTTCACTTCAAAGAAATTAATCAGCATCTAAATGCAGTAGTTACCATAAGATACAAAAACCACTATGAATGGCCCATACCTGCATTCAAGAGATTTCAACTGTTTTTCGGTTGATTAAAAGGCAGATTCTGCTGCTCTAACTCTGAATGAAACCCTGGCCTCACTGCAATCAATCCCTTACTCTGAGAGCTGAGTTCAGTCACAAAGTCAGATACTAATCAATGCGAGTAAAGTCAACAGAATCTAGCTCTAATTTTGCTGTGCGTTTTTTGTCCTGTTTTCCCTAGGTCAGTCCACTGTATGAAAACATTTGCAGCTAATAAAAATATAAATCAAGGTCAGATTGCCACATGACAGAACAGTAAATTCTAAGAGCAAAAGCCTAAAACAGCATGTGAATTCAGTGTTTTGTATACTTATCTTACGTCTATATTTCACATTTAGGATACAGGAGAGAGAAAACTAACATGGGACATGCTTTTTATGCTTTCTGCATCCTCATCAATAATTGGTTAAACGTTTTACCTAAGTGATTTCTAATGTGAATCATTTTTTATACTGAAACATTTTAATAGAAATCTCTCTCACTTTATTATCTCTAAACATAGTACTAAGAACTAGACTTTTAAACTATGTGAATACCAGTGTTCGACTGAAGACATTGGTCTAGCAGATCCTAAATTCCATCAGCAAATTCCAGTTTCCTCAGACTGTGATTAGTAGACACATCAACCACGTGCATTACCTTTCCTGTGTAGTGATTCAAAGTTTCAGAGTTTGCAGAAATATATTCAAATTCTCATGCAGCCAGATAAATGTGTGCAGGAGACTTGTGCATTAGGGTCTCCATCCTGCCAGATACTGAGCACTCTCATTCTGATCCAGCAAAGCACTTCAACATATGCTTAGCTGTAAGTATGGAACTAGTCACAATAAAGTCAATGGGAGTACTCATGTATTTAAGTTCTGTCTCAGATGAAGGCCAAAGTGCTCAGCACCTTATAGGACTGAGCTGTAGGACATCATGGTAGAGTACTGGCAGATGAACACTTTAGCAAAAGAGTTGCTGACAGTTCATCTGACAAACATTCTTTTAAATTTCTGAGCTTTGCATTGTAATCCTGAGGGCAGAACTGAAAGGTATATAGAAACTATCATGTCAGAACTGACCAACAGTCCATCTTGTATTATATCTTGTCTCTGATAGTGGCCGGTACTAGAGACTTCAGATGAGAATACAAGACTCCCTTTGGTTGACAATTATGCAATAACATGCTTATGAGAAAGTTTCTTCCTAAATTCTAGACAGCAAGTGAGCCAGAAAGTGCTATGAGAAACACAACTAAACAAAGATTTCCAAAGTGGGTGGCTTAATGTGAAAACCATCTATGGAAAAAAGTATTTGAAGATTCCATGGTTATTCTCTCTCATATGATTTCTATATCATGTTTGCTGTTTATAAAATGCTTTCTCTACAAGCCTGCCCTTCAAACTGAACCTGGGACCTCTGAGACAAGCTGGGTTCTTCCCCTCTCACACACCATTCCACACAACAAAGGTCTGCAAGCCAAATTATGCTGTCAGTGACATCCTGTGTAGGTCAATACAATTAGAACTCCACAAACCCATAGAAGGTAACGTAATAAACTGCTCTGTTGACGTACATGAAAGAGTAAAATGTAGCATGTGGTGTTCAGTAATCACTCTGGGACCAAGATGCTTGAAAGAGGTCCTCTTTTGTTCCCAATTGCTTCTGCATAATAGAACATAGACTTCTGCAATGCCCTCATCCCAGACTTCCTGTCTGGGAAACGAAAGCATTTAAAGGTATAGTTTTCCAACCTCTTATAACTAGCCTGCTCTCAGCTGTGTTGACTCTTCAATGGCCAATGGGATTAAAATGTATCTTTATCGCTCATATAATTCAATGTGACTATCTACACACAGGACTCAGGATTTGTTGTGTAGGCAGGTGCCCTTTTGACATTGTCCATTTTCAGACTAGGGCATCATTGTAAACACCATAAGCTCTAGCCTATTAGACAGTATTACCTCATCAGCTAGGGATCACTTATGCCCTGTTCATACACAATTGTGCAGGCAAGAAAAGTCCCCAATAGCCACATGGGATCTTCTCTGGTTGCAGGTATAAGTCAAAGAGCAGAGACTTTGCATCTGATATCCCTACCATCATCCCGGAAAACAAGTGGCAGCGTAAAGGGGAAAATACTGGGCTCTGGTCATGCACTACCCTATACATAGAGCTGAGCCTAAAGGCTTAACCTAGTCCTAAAAACATTCATTTTATCAGAAAACAAAATATTTGAGGGAGGAATTTTCAGCACTTTGACATTCATAAATGCCTATGTGTATTAGCAATCCTCCACAAATTAAAAGTGAGACATCTTGCTGCAGTCCTCCCTACAACAGGTCTTCCAATAGCATCTGTAAGAGTATTTAGACAAATTTGTCCAAGCCTTGTGATTTATAGTTAGGCAACTATTCCAAGTAATTTACCTACGGTATATTCAGATTTGCATTGCATCTGTTTCCTTGGTTTAGCACTTGGTCAAAACATCTAAATTACAGAAGATCCACATGATTATTTTATCTAGGTTCTCATTTATGGACTGATTTTTCTGTTCTTTCAAAGGCAAATTCTGCATTACACTTGTTGCCTCATTTATTGCTACAGCGTCAACAAAATCTTTATTAACTTTTAAAATTGGTGGTAAGAGTTTAGTGATTCTCTTTTGCATAGAATTTAAACTGAAATTTTCATTCCTTTGATAACAAGGCTTTTCTTGTGGTAGAACATTTAAAGATATAACAATACTCTCTCTACATTTCTTCAGAGTTTTGGCCTCAAATATCATATATTCTGTCTCTATTTAAATGATTTATTAGCAGACTCAAAAAATTCACTGCCCCAATCTGGTGCTTCAGTCTAATAATTCTTTTATATAGAAATGTAATATCTTTTAGCTCAAATCCAGTGCTGTTGTTGAAACACCCTCAAGACGATTTATGTGCATATTACACAACAATATATGGAATCTGTCCTTTCCAAGTTAATTTCTTCCAAAACCATGTTCCTTTTTAACTATTCAAATTTTTGGAACACATTAGTTGGTTCAATAGAATCCAAGACATGCTTTAATATTACCCTACATGTTTCTTGTGTAAACACTATTGCATTGATTTATTTGAGAAATTCTGGAATCCTGTTTTAACTTAACTTACTGCTATAGTTCATCCAGCATTTTCGGTATTGAGTAATTTATCAATGAGCTGTGTTTGGACAGTTCTCACTATTATTTTAATATGATTCAAGTGTCAATTTCCTAGACTGTCAAAATCTTATGCCCTCCTGCATTTTGTTAAGTAAAACCTTCCCTAGCTGTACAGTATTGTTACTGTGTTTTTAAACTAACTGCATACATTCTTCTATTCAGGTAAACTCTGAAGTGTATAACTTTCTGCAAAGTTTGGGCATACGTTGGCATGAAAAAGGTTCTTGCTGCAGGCAAAGTAATCATACTTCTGGCAGGTTTACAGAAAAACAAGACACTTACATTTTCACCTCAGGTGGTTTGTGAAAACAAAAAGGTATTTTTTGCAGATGGAAAACTGTCATTGTACCAGGACAAGCTGTGTTTGCTGATGGAAAGGAAAACATTTAGCTCTCCGTCAAACCTGGGAATACTGGAGGAAATCACAGTTTTCACTTGTGAATACTCAAAAGAGAAGCCAGTAGTTTAATTGAGTTTTACCTGAGCAGGCAGAAAGTCACACCAAATTGATTAAGGACCAACTCTGCTTTCAGTTATATACACACACAATTGCCATAACCATCAGTGAGGATATACCCAGCCAGGGACTTAAATAATTCTGCTTCAGTTGGGAAACTTACCTGCAAGGCCCTCAGAATCTGCCAGTGATTGACAACAGGTCAAAACTGTTAAGCATAGATAGAGGTGGATGGAAAAAGTACGAAGAGAAGTCAGACAGAAGTGAAGGACAGGTGTACTTAATGGGGGAGGCAGGATGGGAAAAGAACTATGGACCTTGACTCTCTTTGTAGCTATAGACTTATTATAACATTTTGACCATAAGCATTAAAAAACAAAAAAAACCTCCACCACACTAAAACAATCAAGAGAGAAATACTGCAGGAGAAAGACACTAGTATAGGCTTATTTAAACTCCTTTGATATTATTGGCATAGCAATGAATATATAATATTTTCTACTGTGTGGACACTGAGGCACATCATGGGGAATTAATGCACAGTTGTCATATCACCAGTCAGCCAATCGAAATAAAGCTTTAGTTAGTAAGTATCAGGGAGCAGTACTCTGATATAATGCACTACTTTGTATTTCTTTAAACCTGAACAAAACAGCCATCACGTAGCTGGAGTGATCATCTTCAGTCACAAATCACTGGCTAAGTAATACAAATTATTTCCCTCTTTTTGATGTTAAAACTGAATTGAGAACTATCCCAGACTGAATTTATACAGCCAGTGAGTCAAGGGATTTTTTTTTAATGCTGATTAATGTAAATAGAAAATATTCTCCCGCTAACTATCTCTTAATTAGAGCAGGGTGAATAATGAAATTTTCAGTTCAGTGGCAATTAAAAAAATAATCTGAAGTATTGCTTGACCTGAAACACCACATTTCATTTTGATTAAGCTTTTATATTTTCAGTTTTTAATAAAATTGAAGGACATTTCTAAACAAAAAGTTGTCTCAAACTGACAAATTAAAACATTTCATTTTGAAACAAAATGTTTTGGACTTTTGTCTTTTTACAGAAACAATTTTTGCAGCTCTATATAAATGCATGAAATGTTTTGAGATCACTGAATCTCCATTTTTCATGCACAACATGTCTTGGCCAAAACAATTCACGAATCTCTACTCTTAAATTGGTTTCTCTTCCTAAAATAATCTGAGAAAAATCTTAAAGAAAGTCTTCTCTAATTTGATTTGTCACATTTTATATATTAACAATTGCATTCTCCTTTTATTTTTCTAATTCATTCAAATATTTGTTGGGGTTTTCTTCATTTATTTCATTAAATATCAAATAGTTAACTATTTGTTATAATAATAATAGTTAATTATTTAAATAAATAGTTATCAAAGAAAACTATTAACTTTTGGCATACAAATATTATGTATGAGGGAAAGGTATTAAAAGGAATAATTGACTATTGAGGGACTAACAATGAAATCAAAATTCCTTTCCTATTAATACTACTAGGAATTCATATATGAGCATCCTCTAAGAATAGGAAAAATAATTAATGGCTGTACTAAACCCTGGACCCACTGAAGTCATTAAGAGTTTTGTCATGGTCTTCAAAAGGACCCAAATTTGACTATGTGAAAGTTTAATGAGGATTTAAAAAACAAACCACACTTCTGAACTGCAAACTGTTTTTTTTTTTTTGTAAAAGTCATAAGACACTTGTCTATTTTATGCTATCAGTGGTATCCTACCAAATTCACAGCCTGAAAAATGCGTCATGGACCGTAAAATCTGGTCTCCCCCTATGAAATCTGATCTTTTGTGTGCTTTTACCCTATATTATACAGATTTCGATGGGGAGACCAGCATTTCTCAAACTGGGGGTCCTTACTCAAAAGGGAGTTACAGAGGAGTCACAAGGTTATTTTAGAAGGGTTGCAGTATTGCTATGCTTACTTCTGTGCTACCTCAGAGTTGGGCGGCAGGAGAATGATGGTTGTTGGATAGGCACTCACTCTGCCAGCAATAATGCAGAAGTAAGGGTGGCAATACCATACCATGCCACCCTTACTCCTGCGTGGCTGTCTTTAGAGCTGGGCAGCGGGACAGTGGCAGCTGCTTACAGAGGGCCCAACTCTGCAGGCAGCAGCGCAGAACAGTGGCAATACCATACCATGCCATCCTTATTTCTGCGCTACTCCCTGCAGCGGCACTGCCTTCAGATCTGGGCTTACAGTCAAGCAGCCACCACTCTGCAGCTGCCCAGCTCTGAAAGCAGCTTTGAAGTAAAGGTAGCAGTACTGCAACACCCCCTACAATAACCTTGCGATCTCCCCACAACTCCTATTTGGGTCAGGACAATTACAACACTGTGAAATTTCAGTTTTAAATAGCTGAAATCATTACATTTACTATTTTAAAATTCCTATAACTGTAAAAATGACCAAAATGGATCATGAATTTGGTAGGTCCCTATCTAGCAGTGTACATCTACTTCAACTTTTTGGTCTGCACTGGGATTCTAACATACTCTAGGCACTAGATTGAAGGGGAAGGGGGAATATGTATGAAAATCCCCAAAAGGAACAGAAGATGAGTAAGTGCAACTGTGAGGATATGAATCATAGGGTTAGAAAGGACAACAGAGGTCTAGTCTAACCTCTTGCCAACGTGCAGGATTTGTTGTGTATAAATCAAAGACAGATGGCTATTCAGCCTCCTTTTGGAAACCTTCAGCGAAGGACCGTCTCTATCTCCCTAGGCAGTATGTTCTGTTGTTCTACTGTTCTTACAGTTAGGAAGTTTTTCTTGAGATTTAATCTAAATCTGCTATGCTGTAGTTTGAACCCAGTGCCTCTTGTCTTGACCTTTGTGGCAAGAGAGAATGTTTCTCCATCTTTTTTATGGCAGCCTTTCAAATATATGAAGACTGCTATCATGTCCCCCTTAATTCCCTCTTTTCCAAACTAAACATAAGCAGGGTCCGTCAGTCGTTGTTCATCTGGCTTGCATTCCAACCCTTTGATACCTGTCTTTTTTAGACAATAGTTTAAAATGTAAAGATTGTAAACACCAAAGAGGATGAGGAATTATTTAGCATAGCACAAAAAGGTAACATTGGGAGAAAGAAAATAGGAGAGATGAAATTAAGTAAGGGGAAAGTTAGGTTAAATACCAAGAAAAACTTGCGGTCAGATATACTAGTGACCCCACTGAAGTCAACAGCAATACTTTCATTACCTTGAGTGAAGCCAGGGCTTCACCTTTAGGTGTTAGAGAAAGTCACATACACCCCCCCAAAAAATAGTAGGACCTCAATTGCTTAGGGATTTTTAAAAAAGACTGAACTGTGGAAAATACTTGTAAATATTCAGTGAGGAACAATCCTGCTTGGGTATGAAGATGGACTCGATTTACTAAAGATTTCCATTTCTTGTTTATATGATTTTATTAATCAGTGAAAACAGCCCAAATAAGCAAACAGGCAGCAATCTCAGCATAGCATAAAACTTTTTAAAAGTTGCATTTGTGTGCACACTTCCTGTATATGTATGTTTATTAGCACTTGCACGGCAAGAAAATGATGGTCTCAATGACATGGAAAGCACTACAGATGATGCCATTTTTTAGAGGAATTAACTAATTTTCCATTTACAGATTACATTTTAGTGAGGTTTTCAGGTAAGCTAATATCATGAACACAACACTCAAAAAATCATTCAAAAGAAAATAATGTGGATCAGATTACCCCCAAAAAGGAGTATAGAAGTGTTGACTCACTAACAAACATATTGCACACATTTTTCAGGAAATTCAGTATGATACAGGATATGTCACATGTAGTAATGAATGGTGACAGCTATGTCTATTCTTTTAAATAAAAAAACCCAAAATACTTTAGCATAATAGTGACCATAACAAATAGTTCAACAAATCATACAGTCATGTTAGGAAATAATTATTGGCATGATTGAACAGGAGAATTCATTTTTATAAATCATTATCTACATTTATCAGGCATTAGCGAATATTTTTTTCCATTGCTACAATATTTCAGATTGCTCAATCAGTAATTTATCAAATCTCAATTAGCCAGTATGTACACTTTACACACAAACCTGTATGGAGAAGACCAGGTCCCTCAGTGCAGATACACAGAGGGACAGAAATCCACCCACATACTTCTCTTTATATGATCAGGGCCCAAAGACCTAAACAACCAGCTGAATAAAGGACAAAGAAATACTGAAAGCCAGCAAGAAAGTAGCTTAATCTTCCTAACTTCAGCTCTCAATGAAGTCAGTTGCACAGCAGACCATGCCAAATAGGAATTGTTAAACACCTTATTGTTTCATGAGTGTTGTATATGGATATAATTGACTTTATTCTGGTCAATAAAAACTTAAACAACAGATTCAGGAAAAAGATTTTATGAGTCACATTAATTTTTTAGTTTACCAGCTTTATAAACAATAGCTGTCTCTCCCATGGAAATTGAAACTGTTGCCTGATAAACCCTTTGTTGATAACGTCCTAGTTTTTTTAAAAAGTATAAAATATATTTTACACTATAACAAAACATGTACAAATTCTAAACATTAAATCTAGGAACATTGCAAGAAAAATTAATTTTTGTATTAATTCTTCATATAGTTTATAAATAAATAACTAAACCATAGAAACATCACTACCATGCTGTTGAATAAGAAATCATTTGCCAGAACAAAATGATTCTTCATTGGAATTCCTATTTTAGTCTGTTTAATCCAGAATGGTGTTTAAGTGGGAATTATAGAAATTCCGAACTATCATTGGAATGAAACATCATTGAAGATATGATACATTTGGATTTTTATTTAATCTGGCATTTCAGTGGTATTAACACAAGGATTTGTGTTATAACTTTTTTCTACCTTATGCACTCTGGTATTACTCTGTTAATATTTTAAAATATCCTACCTCATAAGAGAGGTACAAAACAGAAATTTAAGACAAACTTATTTTATTCAAATAGTTGATTGACTGAAGGTATGGACTATAGCTGTTAGTCTCAACTCAGTTTGTAGCCAAAGCAGCTGATCTAAAGTCCATTGAAGTCAATAGGAGTCTTCATTAACTTTGAGGGGCTTTCCATCTGGCCCAAAGTATGGCTGGAAAGAAGTAGTGAGAGCAATAAATACTGTTTCCTAAAATAGTTGGTACGTAAGATATCTAGGCAAAGGATGTTAGAATTTATCTTCATCTTTTCTATGAACTCTGCAGCTAAAAGATTTCAAGAAAGATCATAAATAGGGATCAGTCTCAGGATGCAGGTTTTTCTTCAACTTTATTTCTTTGCAGTTTTAGGTTGTGTTTTAGCCTCTTGCTTTCAGGAAGTTTGTAAAGAAATTCTAATATTTAAGACAATGTGACCTGCTATCATTGGTTAGACACAATCTGTTGTTCAGCCAGGAAATGTTGACACACATTGGATTCATGTGACAAAATCTGGGAAGACAAGTTATTTGTTCAAAACCCATCCCTAACTGAAGAAATCCTCTTTTCCCCCTTTTTGGAGGGATCAGGAAGGGAAGAGAAGAGAACTGTTTCTCAGTGGCCAGGGAATTTATCTGCCCTAAAATGCTCACTTGTGTCTTGGGACAAAAGATGAGTGCATTAAAACAAAAAATGGTGGAAAAAGCAGACACTATGTATTATGCAGCTGAGTCAAAGTGGTAATCAGGTTTAGATTAATGTAGAAAAAACAACTTTTTGAGATTGAACCTGGGTTCAGAATTCTGCCTATAATTCAATGACTAGGACTCTACCAAATACGAGGTCCATTTTGTCATTTCAGAGTAATTGGAATTTTAAAAAAAAATCATGATTTCAGCTACTTAAATCTGAAATTTTGGTGTTGGAATTGTCGGGCTCCTGACCACAAAAAGGAGTTGTGGGGGACTCACAAGGTTATTGTGGGGGGAAGGTTGTGGTTTTGCTACCCTTAGTTCTGTGCTGTTGCTGGCAGCAGTGCTGCCTTCAGAGCTGGGCAGCTGGAGAGTGGCGGTTGCTGGTCAGGAGCCCACCTCTGAAGGCAGAGGTGCCACCAGCAGTGGCGCAGAAGTAAGGATGGCATGATATGGTATTGCCACCCTTACTTCTGCACTGCTGCCTGAAGAGCTGGGTCTTCGGTCAGCAGCCACCACTCTGGCCACCCAGCTCTGAAGGCAGCAGTGCAGAAGTAAGGATGGCATGGTATGGTATTGCCACCCTTACTTCTGTACTGCTGTTGGTGGAGTGCTACCTTCAGAGCTGGGCATCCAGCCAACAGTCACTGCTCTCTGGCCACCCAGCTCTAAAGGCAACACAGAAGTAAGGGTGGCAATACCATGACCCCCCTACAAACCCTTGTGACCTCCCACAACTTCCTTTGGTTCAGCACCCCCTATTTGAGAAATGCTGGTGTCCCCCATGAAATCTCTATAGTATAGGATAAAGCAAACAAAAGATCAGATTGGGGGTGGGGAGAAGGGAGACCAGATTCCATAGTTCATGACATGTTTTTCATGGCCATGAAATTGGTAGGTCCCTATTGATGACACTGAAAATCTTACTTGCTGGTCCCACGAAATTTTGATCCAAACTTCTGGAAATCTATTATCAATTATTTTAGTGAGTGTACTTTGACCACAGGTGAACAGAAACAAAAACTGCCTACTTATAATTTTGAATACGTCCCCAAGCCCCCCCCCCCCAAATAATCTTATCGATGGGTTTAGATGTGGAGATTTATATCTGAAAAGTCTCCAGAAGAAAGGGAATCCAATCTGAGATTCTGGTTCAGGCCCATCTCTAATACCTGAATAAATAAATTCAAAAGAATCAAGTCCATCTCTAATGTTTTATGATTTCACAGACTGAGTCATACTACCTACTTTCTTCCAAGTGTCAGAAAAAAATATTTACTGTAATCTTTTCACTAAAGAACTATAGATTTTTTCATATTCTGTTTCTAGTTTGTGCTATAGCTTTAGTCATATTGCATTTTAAAACAAATCTTCTACTAAAACAAATGTCCATCTCTTAATAAAAGACATCTTCATTTCCCCTAATTGTTCTATTGCAGTTTTCATTCTGCCATAGGGAATTCCCAGTAGAGTTTTACAGACACTTTTCTTGCTCTGTTGGCAGTGCTCTGCTGTTTCACTTCCCAATGCTGCAGCAGTTTTTATCTCTTGAGCAATTTATAAAATTCTAGAGACCTACTGTGTGACAATTCAAAATAATGTTCTACAAGATTAACCCATAAAAGTGCAGAAGTACAGTATGTGCTTTGAAAAGGTCACCTAGAAGCTTTTCATTAAACAAATCAATATGATTACAAACAGATCCTTGAGTCACACTACTATTTTAATTGGCTGATATTGCTTTCTTAAAATTCCATCTCAGAGGTGACATTAATTACAACTTTATGGGTCTCTAGCTTATGCTAACATGAACTGGAAAATTACAACCCATTGACTAAATCTTTTGCTCCTATCCAGACACAAAGTTATCACATAAAAATAATATCTAAGTTGATTCTGTATTCAAAGTATTCAACTATTTCTCAGATTAATTTTATTGTTATTATACAAACATTATTAAGGTTGCAAAGTAAAACACTCAAAAGTTAGAAAATGCCAGTGTTAGTGTTGCTTGAGCTAAAATAGTATCCTCCTCCTGCAACAACACTAGATGAGGGTGATGCACATACCTTCCTGGTGGGTTTTATATACATTTACTAGCAAAGGAATGGTGAGACTCCAGAATCTTGGGTTCCATTCCAACTTCTCATGGGGAGTGTTCTCCAGTGTGCACAGACTCTACTGCCCATTCCCCACCCCAAGTTTGGCTTCTTCTACTGTGTCCCATTCAGCCTGTCCTTGTCCTATTTCTTTCCTACCCTGGATACTTGTCCTAGTCCCATTCTTCTTGCCTAACCAAACCCAGTTGCCTCTTCTGGACTGGCTGTTAGAGTCCCAATCACCCACACACTCTCCATCTCTCCCACCTCCAATCCCTTGTCCCCAGTTTCCTTGTCCAGCTATCCCAGTTCCTCCCACACCACTTCCTCATTTTCTGTCTCTCCACCCTCTGCTCTGGTTCCGATGCAATCTCAGTTCCCCCATCCCCTCAGTCTCCTTGTCCCAGTCTTGGTCTGGGCAGTCCCAGCTCTCCTCCCAACACCCCAGGTGCTTATGAATGGTCTCCCCTCCTCCCTTGTTCCTAGTCCTGGTTTTCTTGCCTAGACAGTCCCACTCTTTTGCCTCCCTGCAGCTCCTCATGAAATCTCAATATTCTCTGCCCCCAGCCAACTAACTCCCAGACCCACACTGTTTCCTTCACCAGCTCCCAGTCCCACTCTCCTTGCCCAATTAGCCCCAATCACCCTCCTGCTAAATTTCAGGTCCTTGCTACAAAGAGTGGAAGCACCAAATCTATTCAGAGAAAAGGTCACCATATTGGTTTTACCCATTTAAAAACAAACCCTCCCGCCTCCGTTCAAAAAAAATCCCCACAGTCTTGTTCTCGAAAACAGCTGAACCATTTTCCAGGGGGGAAAAGAATCAGCCCAGGACAGACACCCACTATGGAAACTTTCAGCCCAATGGTTAAAGTTTCACAAAGTTATAAGTAACTGAAAACATGGTCTTCAAGGCTGCCCAATACTTCTCATAATATTAGGCACTGCTAGTAGGCCCACATATAATATAGTTTAAACTCCTCACTTTTTATATATTTACTACTTGGATATGGCATTTTCTTCTAAAGAAATAAAGATTATTTAATTGCTTTTTAAAGAGTTTAACAAACTTAGTAGTTATGATGCATGGTGTCCTTTCAAAGTCATATAACATTTCTTAATATTATCCATAGCCATGGATTTAACAAACCTTCTAATAAACGGTAGCATCTGTATACTACCTTGCATATATAGGCATATATTAGAAGAGCTAAAAAGAAGGGGAAAGAGTAGTCATCCATTAAAATTCAATAAAAAAATTCTAGCTGATCTATAATTGACACTGGAGATGGGAAGAAAGCATCCTAAAAGAGGGAAGTATTAAAGAAGTAAATTTTTATATGACAAAATGTCTACATGCATTCTGCATAGCTAGTAACAAGATGACAAATTGCATCACTGGACTTATAGATAGGTTACTCAATTTATTCCTTGGATCAAAATATGTAGCCTACAGCCTGGAAATAAATGTTTTGATTTACTGGGGTAATTCACTGAAAAAAAAAATGAACTATACAAGTTAACAATAAAGAATTATTCTGTAAATTGCAGTGGTTTCTGCAGCTTACAGAATAATTCTTTATTGTTAATTTATATCGTTCATTTTTTCAGTACTGCTATACTTACAACACAAAATATTTCTAGAAGAGGATAACCTGCAATTTTTTTCCTCTCACTCCACTTCAGCAAAGTATTTACATGTGTGTTACTTTAAGCATGTGAGTAGTACAACTGACCTCAATGAGATTATTCACATGCTTGAAATTACCATACTGTCACAGGGTAAATTTAGGAGCAGATGCAGCCTTCCCAATTCAGGAGTGCTCTAAACTGCCAAGAGTGCACCAACCACCTACATCATCAGCCTCTGCCCTGGCAGCAGAACCCTAATTCCAGCCAAGTGTGGAGGGGACTTCCATGTCTCTCTCTCTCTCTCTCTCTCTGAAGTGTGAGCCCAGTCCATGGTTATCAACAGCAGCTAACCACAGTTAGAGGGGAGAAGGCTGGAATCCTGGACTAGCCTAGCCACCTTGGAGTCCTCATGGTGACAAGTGCTTGTCTCCAAAATGCACCTTTAATTGTCTTTCTATTTTTCAGCAATTCAGGTTGCCCACTAGTGCAACGGGAAAAGACTATAGTCATATCCTTCCTTTGTTCCATCTATGTTTGCAGCATTACCTCCTGCTGTGAATAACCCCAGAGCTGAAAGCTGAGCAAGGATCTGGTGATAATTAACACAAAGACTTTCAGGTGATGAAAGTCAGTTGGCTACCTCTTTAAACTGGGTACCTAATTAGTAAGGGAACATAAATGCTTGTGTATGTTCCTTAAAGATTAGAACCTGTTACAAAACAAAGACAGTAATGCAATGACAATCAAGAAAGTTATAAAATAGCTTTGAAACAGAAGAAAGTTGTTTTGTTAACTAAGATTGCAGGACCTGCACAGTGTCTACCAAGTTAATGGTTTCATGTGCAGTGAGGAGCTAATGCCCAGTTTGACTTGGAAAGGGCCATTTTTGCCATTGCTTTGAGGCCAGGAGACCTTTTCAGGATATTTGTCGCCAATTTGATGACATTTACTTGCTTGCTCACATATCGGGGGAGACTGCAAGCAGATTGCCATCTACTCCCCCAGACCACAGATTCATAGTGTATCTTGGTGATATTGTCAGCAGCCTGTGAAGGTTAAATGGACTTCCGCAAGAGTTCATTCTAGCTACATCACTTTTCAACCTATACATCAGCAATATTCCACCAACATCCTCCTACAAGTTCACGTACACAGATAACATTGTGCTGGCTACTCAGGCTTCCTGATTTGAAACCTCACAAAAGATTCTAGAAAGGTACGGAAAAACACTAGGAACTATTTCAAGGCAGGACGGTTAAAGCCAAATGCTGCAAAACAGTGGTCTCAACTTCTGATTTTAATAATACACAGGCCAAGAAGACATTAAACATCAATTTCTGTGACCGTTCATGCATGATCATAATCTGTGGTACCTGGGGATAGGATAATCCTGGACCCCATGCTCAGCTTCTGTCACTACTTTGAATGAATCAAAAGGAAAATGAAGGCCAAGATCAACATTGTTTGCAAGAACATTTTGGGGAAGTGATGCCAGCACACTCCAAATAGCGACACTAGGTCTGGTCCATTCCATAGTGGAATATCATGCCTCAGTTTAGAGCAGAAGCCCACACACCATTTTAGTGGACACCAAGAATCTTAAATGGTTTATACTGAGTAATTTTCTAGTTTATGTTAGCCAAAGCATACGCCAATATTATTTTCGTCTTCTCATATCCTATACTACTAGTTGCTGTTAAGAACATTTAATAAGCCTCTAAAAAGCTAAAATTTAATAATTGAATCCCTTTCTTTAGTTCAGCAATCAAAATTAAGAGACTCCAAGAAAGGTAATGCACATAATCAGTTAAGTAAATTGCTTAACTAAGGTTTGTTTTATATCTTGTTTGTCTTACATTGTCCTCCTCTGTTTTTTACACCCAAAACCCCAACCAACCCAAAAAACGTCCCACCACACAAATACCCCCTTCTCCCACCCCACAACAAACTTTAAAAGTTTCCACATCGGGACTAAACAGAATGTGATAATTTTTGGTATTTCAAGAAGTTTAATGGGGCTGGAAAGCAGTTTCCTGCCCAATCCTAGTCCGTACTCAGCATTAGTAAAGATATGACTAAACTGGATTACAGAATTGGCTGCTACCAGGGCAAATCCGCAGAGCAGAGAAGGCCTTAAGCACACATACTCAAGCCAAATTACAAAAACCACATCCCTCCTGAGTGCCCTAACCAACCACTTGGCTATTCTGAGGTGTATTGGTCACTCTTGATCTCTCACCAGAAATTCCATCCTGGACCTGCGAAACCTTTCCTGGACTAAAGTTTCAATAAAAATGAAATGTTCTCATGAAAAGTTACTTTTGACAATTCAGCATTTTCCAGCAAAACGTTTAATTGGAAGATTTCTGACACAATATTGAAATTGAAATTTCCGAGCAAATCTGCTCACAACATTCTGAGCTGGAGAATCACAATTCATCCACTAGACTCCAAGTGTTTGATTAATAGCTATGAATATTTGCAAGTGTTACATCAAACCAATGGCTCTCAACCCGGGGATCACAGGCCGCTTGCGGCCCAGTCAGCATACAGCTATGACCCATGTGACATCCTTAAGGCCAAACAGGTGGTATATATATTGTGTGGATGCAGGTCACAATTTACTGAGAGCGGCGCATACAGTTCACAATGATAAATTTGTTGAGAATCACTGCAAACAGGAGAGACTGTCTTAGGGGAAGAAAAATCACTAAAAGCATGAGTGCATCTAAATCACCCTTCTTAGTGAAAATGCTTTATAACAAGAATATTCTGTCACTTTTCCCAGCACATCACAACCAAATTAAAAATTCATCAGATCCTAGGGTTTGCATCCTAACAAAGATCTTACACAGTTCAGATGTCAAACAGACATACCTACACACAAACACCAGAACAATTCAAAGATCATTCACTGCACAGAATGGTTTCACTCAACAGTTTGTTGATTTTCATTAAAATTAATATAATGCGGTATGGAAACAGCAATTTTTTTCCTTTTATAACAGTACTGTTTTCTTTAATTACAGAAAATGGGAAAATCCTGTACAGATTTCAAAAGATATACTTCACTAAAGCACATTTGTGTCATCCCTGCCAGGGACAAAGAAGGAAGAGCCTGAATGTGAGACAAAACCCATGTTACCAAGAGAACAGAGCAGATGTCCCTGGACCTCTAAGGCACTCTGCTAGAACTGAGAGACAGAGAGATCATGTCACATCTATTCATAGTCCGCAAGTAAAAGGCTATTTGCACCGCCAGCTTTTGTAAAATAAAGAAAGATGAGATTGAGCTGAAATGCTTTCTCCACCTAGAAAATAAGAAGTTACAGTACAGGATTTTTCAATATATCTGACTTGCAAATTACCTAAAAAATTTCAGGCTGGATATTCAGTTCCTGAGCTAAGTACCCTAAAATTACTATCTTAGATTGGTCTAAGTACAGTATTTTCTCATTTGCATTCAGTACCACTGCGATAATGAAATCAGTGTGTGTGTGAGAGGAGACGGGGGGAGCAAAGAGAAGAACAACAAACTGTTTTGTACAGTAATTTCGCGGCATTTTTTCCTTCCATTCCTAAACTATCCTGAAATAAAATAATGAATGTGGCACCTGTACATCTGCATATAGTGGTATTCATTTGAATAGTGTTAGCTGCTTTAATTTTGGAGACCAAGCAACACAATAAAGAGAAACAAACAATAAAAAGCATACTCCCAAATATTATCCATCCAAAGTATAGACAGTAAAAACAGCAGTTTTGCTGTTGCAGGGAAGAAATGGAAGCATAGCTGAGATTAGCAAAGAAGTCACATCAAATAATGACAAGACTTTCCTCTGATTGTTTATACATTGTCCGATCCTATATTTCTTTGTTTTTATTTGTTATTTACTGAATAATGTTGGTGAAAAATTCTTGGTTTGCAGATTGTGTGCAAGTAGATCATTGAGAGTATTCAAACACCAAAATTTAAAAAAGCCTGGCTGGTTCAGATAGTACATAGGTTACACAGTATGTTTCTGTTCCTCAGTTAGGTGACTCCATTACATAAATTCTCAGATTCAAGTTTTTAGCACATTAGTTGTGCTTATGAATTTAAAATTTGCTTTTGTAAATATTCTCTAAAATTTGTTTGACATATTTGCATTTATATGATTATCCTCCACCATTAATATTAATTTGCTAGAATATTCATGGAGGGCAAATGAAAGGGAAATAAATTAATGTAAAAATTAAGTCTGTATTTATGGGAAATGCTTATTTACTCACTTCTAAAAGTCCCTTATCCTGCACCATTTGAGTCAATGGGTGCTTTGTCATGGACTTTGGGAGACATAAGAATGAGCCCCAGCACTTACAGAAAGGTCAGCTGTTTAATCTTTACAGCCCTTTAGCTTGAAAGCAGGGAGAATAAGACAGGTGTTAAAGGTGTACATATACACAGAGGTTTGTGTTTCTGGAGCAGATATTGCTGCTAGCACCTATGAAGTCAACTACACTGCGGTTTGCTTTCAAAAGATGCTTATTGGTGGCCTTGGGGAGGGCTTGTGGTATCTTTAAGGGAGACATTGGTGGCTTCAAGAACAGCAGTTATGATGGTAGAACTGACAAAGGTTGGCAGTTTCCTTAATCTCCTTGCACATCGTCACTGCCTAGGACACTTTGAAGCAGCTGGACTGCCCTCAGAGCTCAGTACATTTGTGACGATCCTTGTCTTTTGTTGATGATAGTAAGAAACCTGAAGGCAAATGGTTTGCACAGAAATAGGCTTTCCAGCTCACAAACTGTAAGCAACTGTTTCTATTCAGGCATGGACCTATATTATCAAGTCTGGCAAAAATGATTGCAAAAGGGAATAACTTGACAGTGGAGGTCGGATGCCCTACAGGAATCCGCCTCTGCAATTGAGGAGTTTCAACAATTAGGTTCACATTTAACTATCACTAAAGGGAAGATCATCTGTTTGGAACTTGTGGCAAGTGACCATAGCAACATGTCACAATTTGCTAAAGGTAATTTTTATTGAAGGTCAAGATAGATTTGACAGAAAAACACAGAAAGGAAAGTATAAGGTTTGTGGGTAGCCCAGCAATACTAACTTAATTTTTAAAATTCCAAGCCGTTTTATTTGTATTAATGTCTAGAACTGGTCAAAAAAATTCCCAGATGAAATTTTGTAACAATTTTCTTTTGAGATTTTTCAAACAAAATATTTTAGTTTTCCCACAGGAAGTTCCAAACAGATTCAAAATGCATGATGCAATGTATATTAACTGCAATGTAAAGTATATATCAGAAGATGTTGTCTGGGTAGCTTTGGATGTGTGATATGCCCTCCTACACCCTTCATTTGCAGCTCGCTCACTGTCAGCAACTGTTTCTATTCACACTTGAGTCTGATCAACTCAGCATAGCTTTGCTGTATGCAAAATAAAGGAACCTAAGTGATGAAATCTGGAGTTGGAGTGAGTTATTTGGATCCAGAGAACAAGATGAAGTGGTCTCCCAGAACTTCACAAAGTGTTCTGGGTAAGCAGAGGGAATCTTCTGGGTAGCAGCCACCCACTGTGTCTAGCAATAATATAAAAATAGTTTCAATACTAGTAACTTTACATATCTCCAGCTGTCTTTGTGCTTTCATTCTTCGGTTTTTGAGGAGAGGAGAGCAGGAGCTCACCCACTACTTTCTGTTGTTATTTTGGCTCTCACTAAAAAAATGTTTCTCTCTGAGGACTGTGCACAGCAGCAGCATCTCAGGTTCCCTCCCCACCCCTAATACAAACCCATCGACTTTTCCTTGAATTCATACATGGCAGAGGAAAATGGAGTGCACAAAATTATAGGGTTGCCAACTCTCTAATTGCACAAAATCAAACAGCCTGCCCCCATTTGCTCCATGCCCTGGCTCTCCAGTCATTTGCTCTCCCCCACCCTCACTCACTTTCACTAGGCTGCAGCAGGGCGGGTTAGGGCTCTGGCTGGGGGTATGGGTTCTGGGGTTCAGGAAAGAGCTCCGGGCTGGGGGTATGGGCTCCAACTGGGCCAGAAACAAAAGTGTAGGAGAAGGCTCCAGGCTGGGGAAGGGGATTCGAGTGCAGGGTGCCAGCAGCACTTACCCTGGCTTCCAGGAGTCAGCCACCAAGTCCCTGAAATCCCTAGGCACATAGGTGGCCAGGGAGGTGGCTCCATGCCCTGCCCTTGAACCCACAGGCGCCACCCCTACACCTCCCATTGGTTGTGGTTCCCAGAGCTGCAGAGTTGGCCCTATCAGATAAAAGTGGTTTTAGAGGGGTTTGAAAAGTTTTCACTTTTATGGTTTTATTGGAATGTTGTAGCTAAAAAACATTTTAATAATCTTTTACGTTTTCTGTAAAAGAATTGTAATAAAAGATTTTTAAATGCAGTTAAGATGGATAATTTGGAATGGTTTGCTATAAATATTCATCTTTATTTATCTACTTAGGACTCCAGTTATAGCAGATGAAACAGTTCTTTGGGGAAAAGAATAAAACCACCACAACATGACTCCTCCTCAGGGGACTTCTATCCCCACAGACTCCTCAGATTTTCCTCAGCAATCTTCTTCAGAGTCTAAACAGTAAATGGAGGGTGGAGGGAAAGTCTTTATAACAAAGTTCAAATCAAGAAAACAACTACTCTCCAGAGTTTTCTCTTTACCTGGCCACCATGGGACATCCAAACTCTTTCCTGAGAGCTAATTGTTAAAGTTCCAACGAGCAAATTGAGTTTCTCTTTTCTCAGAGAGACTGTCAGCAGATGCCACTCTATGCACAATCTCCTCTGAGAAGACTCTGATTCCCAGCATGCCCCTGTGGGAAGCATACAAAATTCAGCAGTCCTGACACTACCCTTTTTCCAGAATTCCTTCAGAGTTCTCTTCATGTGCTTTAAAGAAAGTTGGTAGCCTGAATTCTCTTCAGGGTACAATTCTGGATCCCTTCCTTTTTCTTACTTGTTGTTTCCTTTGCTTTCTAAGTCTGCATTTGCTGAAAGGCAGTTGTAATAGGGTAATATGGCCCTGATGACTTCCCTCTTTGGTGCTAAAGAGCTAATATATCCTACTTCCATCAGAGGGAGTTCTTGTATTTTGCTATATGGACAATCATTACAAATACAGGAGTTATCTTTGTATAACTGTAACCACCCTCCAACTAATAGTTTGCATAAATTATAACATCTTCAGCACAGCAGCTGAAGATATCAGCATTATCCACCCAATTCAAGAGAGGCATCCTTTTTACATGCCTGTTGGTTTCTTAGCCTTCAAGGTTCATTTTTTCCTGTAACAATGAGGACTAGAAACTTACTTGTTTTATAAATCCAACACCTTAAATCCTACCTGATACTTGATACCAAGCCATGGAGTAGTTTTGTAGTACTAGACAGATAAACAAAAAGCACTGTTGTAGAGTGGTTAGAAAAAATTCCAAACAAGCCATTTTCTCCCTTGGAATTTGTTGATATATCAAAAGCAGTCCACAAAAGGCAGATCAATGAAATGAAGTTCCTACAGAATCCATTCAGGCCTCTGACAGAAACCTTCTGGCAGGTTTGCAAGCTTTTTCCAGCTCACCTATCTAATTTATTAGCTGGTGGAGAGATGGGGCTTCCAGGATATATGCTCATCTGCAGCCCATCTGGCAGGCCGAGAAGGAATTGCATTCCAGGAAGCCATGGCTCCCAGGTTCATTATATACCTAGGCTCCCAGGGTCTTCAGATCCAGGGCTGCCCACTATGCAGACTTCCCCACTACCAGAGCTCCATACCCCTTCACAGAGAATTTTTTAAAAAAATGAGCTTTGTTCTGAACAAAACTATAATTTCAAAATGTCAAAATCCTCCATGAAACAGAATTACATTTCTCCACCCAGCTGTACATTAGTGTCATTTTCTAGGAAAGATGTACTCTGTTATAAATGAACTGCCCACTTCTGCACCAGCTACAGAGTTGGATTAGGTCTGAAAATACATGCAGTGGAACCATTCTAATCTGCACATTTGATAAGCTGCACAAAACTTAGAGGTCTTTCTACATTTCTCAAAGATGCAATAGATTCCAAGGCCAGAAAGGACCACTGCGATCATATAATGTGCTCTCTTGTATAACATAGGCCATAGACCTTGTCGGGGATGACGTTCCCTCCAAAGAATAAGGCTGGTGGTCACTTGTATCTGAAAACACACTTTATTCAGAGCACGCAATGCATGGGTAGTTCGTAAGGAGCTACAAAGAACAGGAGCGTCATGATGCCCTTTTATCAGAAGACATAATACATAGAATTGCAATACAGCAAGGGATCTTAACCTATCAAGGGCTAGCAATCTTTATCTACAGTCAATCATTTTACAATTCAAGCTGTCCACATGCACATCAGACATCCTTCGGACACTATTCACTTGACCACAAGGCCCCTTGCTCTATGGCCTTGTTCACACATTCCGTGTCTATCTCTACGTACAAATGCTAAGACTCTGCAAAATAACATCTTATCTTGTTATTCAGAAAAGACGACTCTAGCTTAGGCTTCTAGAGACAGTTTAAAGTATGTATGTGTATCTGGCCTTCAAAACATTCTACTATATACATTCTCTTTTGGGAATGGGTGAAAAGTAAAGGCACAAACAAGGCAAATAACTTTGGTTCAGATTTTTAGGTCTGTATTCAGCTAAACATAAAAACTAGCCAAGAAGTATATATTTACCTCCACAACCTTCCCCAAAATAATCCCTCAAGCATATCTTTTATAAAAAAAATCCAATCTTGATTTTAAAATTGCCAGTAACTGAGAATCCACAATAACCCTTGATAAATTGTTCCAAAGGTTAAGTACCCTCACTATTAAAAATGTACACCTTATTTCTAGTCTGAATTTGTTTAGATTTAATGTTCAGTCATGGTATTGTGTTATACCATCTTCCACTAGACTGAAGAGCCCATTATTTAATTTTTGTTTCCTATATAGATCCTTATAGATTAATCAAGTCACCTACACCTTCTCTTTGTGACTCTTCTATGAGCCCTCTCCAATTTATCAATGTCCTTCTTGAATTGTGGGTACCAGAAGTAGATACAGTATTCCAGTAGCTGTCACACCAGTGCCTATTACAGAGATAGGCTAACCTATCTAGTACTACAAAATGTCCCCATTAATGCAACCAAAGATTGGATTAGCTTTTTTGACTGTAGGATTGCACTGAAGAATCATGATCAGCTCATTATCCACCACAACTCCAAAACTTTTCTGGAGTCACTGCTCCCAATGTAGTCTTCATTCTTGTAAGTATGGCCACATTTTGTGTTCCTTACATTTACCCGTATTACAACACAGTTTACTTGCATCCATTTTATCAAGTAATCCAGATTGCTCTGTGTCAGTGACTTGTCCACTTTATTATTTACCACTCCTCCAACTTGTCATCTGCAAACTTTCAGTGGTGATTTTATGTTCTCTTCCATGTCATTCATTAAAATGTTAACTAGTATAGGGCCAAGAACCAATTCCTGAAGGACCCCCATAGAAACACTCCTGCTGGATGATGATAATCCATTTACAATTAAATTTTGAGACCTATCAACTAATTTTAATCCATTTAATGTGTTCCACCTTAATTTTATATCTTACTAGTTTTTAAAAATCAAAATGTTGTGTGGTACCAAATCAAATGCCTTATAGAGGTCTAAAGCCTACATAAACACTATTATCTTTATTGACCAAACTTGTAATCTCATCAAAAATATATTGTTAGTTTGACAGGGTCTGTTTTCTGTAAACCCATGTTGACTGGCCTTAAGTACCTTCCTTTAATTTTTTATTAATCAAGTCCTAAATCAGCAGCTTCATTTCTAGGTTGGGACCACAGCACACTGACTAAGCCATCCTATTCACTCCTTTAAAATACTGACACAACAACATTAGCATCTTCTGGAATTTTTCCCAGTGTTTAAAGTCTTATTGGAAATCAACATTTCCTGTCCAACAAGCTCCTCAGCCAGCTCTTTAAAATTACTGCATGCAAGTTATCTGGGACTGTAGATTTAAAAATGATTACCCTCTTTAGTAGCTGCAGTACAACATTCTCCTGAGCTATAACTGGAATAGAGAGTATTATCACCATGATAATATGACTTCATTGTCTGTTTTCTCCCAAATACAGAAATATTTATTAAATGCTTCTGCCTTTTCTGCTTCAGTTTTGAGAATTCTACAATTTTCATCTAGTAATGGATCAATGCAATTGTTAGAATTATTTTTATTCCAAATATACAGTAAAAACTCCTCCTCATTGTCCTTAACTCTGCTGACCACAGATTTCTCCACAAAGCACTTACCAGTGTTCTATAATTCTGATTTATATTCATTACTATCATCTTCCCCATTAATTACATTTGTAATATCTTTTAAATTTTTATAGCTGCCTTCACTTCCCTTCTAAACCAAGTTGTTTATTTTACCAATATGACCTCTTCCTTGATTGTGGATTTTGTGGCATCTAGTACCAATTATCATTCACATTATTCTGATTAAATTCTTCCTCTCAGCTGATTTGACTCAACTGTTGTGTGAAACTGCTCCTTTTGAAGTACAAAGTGTGCATATACACACATACACATGTGTGTATGTGTGTGTGTGTGTGTGAGAGAGAGAGAGAGAGAGAGAGAGAGAGAGAGAGAGAGAGAGACAGACAGACAGACAGACAGACAGACAGACTGACTGATTGGTCTAGAGTTTGGTCTGTTTGCACATATATGTGACCAAAGTCCTGATCACTTTTACCTAAGCTGCCATTACTTTTTAGTTCTGTGATCAGTTCCTCTTTATCTGTCAAACAGAATGCAAAAAGTGAGTTCTCATTACTGAATCTATCTGATGCCTACAAAACAGACCAGTGGTTTATGTAGCTATGTAATTGAAAGCTGATGTCTAGAAACAGTTTTTAAAGACATCACTTTCTCACAGATCTCATGCTTTATCTACCCACAATGTCTCAGAATGGGAGCATTTCTTAACTTTAGGTCACTTAAAAGGACAACTATACTTTTCTCAGTTGTGAACTCACACCAGTCAGCATGGTAATAGAGTATCCAATTGCCCAAGATGTGTACGTGACAGGTCAGCTAGTGCCATAATCCAATATGAAAAATGTTTTCCAGTTTACTTCACACTTTACAACTGCTAAGCAGATTTAACAATGACAGTAGGTTTGTACAGTGACCTTTGAAACTTATATAGAACTGTCCCTTTACCTGTTGTGATTTTGTTTTCCACATCTTTTATTAGACTCGACTGACTAAGTTAACTGAAGAAAGAAACCTCAGAGTATTAGGGTGCAGAAAAGATTTAGGTAATTAATTTTGAAACACTAGTGGCTGTTTCAGGTGGTACATTATTTCCCCTAGCAAAGTACATCAATCATTCTACAAAAAGGATTAACTATACTGGCAGGGTGAATCTAGAAGGCACAGGGGCAGATATAACCTAAAAATACTTTATAAACTTTGAATTCTTAACTCTTGTATATGATGTAGAACATATTCATTGAAACAATTTAAGCATGAATTCAAAGTCTGATCTAACTCCATTGAAGTCAATGTGGAAAACAAAATCTCAGCAAGTAAAGGGCAAGTCTATACAGGCTTAAAAGGATCAACCCCTTAGTTACTGGAAAAGTGGAATTCCAGTAGCAAATACTGAACACATTTTAATGGTTCCAATGGACCTTCATCTAGAAACAGCACCGTGAAGCGAAGATAGGTTTCTGATTAACTAGTTTTTAATTGAAAATAGTGTTTAAAGGTTCATTACATATTATAACTGTTCAAGTCATTGCTATACATTGATTGATGTATATATCCAGTTTTTTGGAGAATACCTCCAAAGAATGCTATTTATTGCCTTCAGCCATAGTCTATATCAGCGGTTCACAACTTGGGGGGCACTGGGGATCCATTGACTATGTCTAAGGAGTCTGGGAAAAACAGACTGAAAACTAACTTAACAGAATTCAACTATGTATAGACAATAGATTTTGAGAGGGGTGAACACCTTCATTCAAAACTTTTTAGGGGTCCACAAATGAAAACAAGCTGAGAACCACTGACCATAATTGGTCCATATTGTAACTATGAAATACCCATGTATTACCTGCTCATTGTAGCTCAATTATTTTTATTTGCACAGAAACATTTAGTGCACCTGGAGGTCCACATTCTGAAGTCCTTAGGCTAAACACCTACCAAGTGTCAAGTACTATGTTCATAAGTACTGTTATTTATTTGTATTATGGAAATTCCTATGAACCCTAATCAAGGATCAGGGCCACATTATGCAAGATGCTACAAAAGAATAAATAGATTACACTCTTTGCCACAGAGAGCTCATAATAAAACACAGGTGGATGAAACAGATAAGCAAGGTTTGAGCAGAAAGTAATGGTAAAATGGAGTATATTTTGCAAAGTAGCCAATATTCTCAGCTCATTACTTTCCTGAATATTAATTGGTATTATTTTAGTTGCTTTAATACCTTAGAAATATGGATATTGTACAAGGCAATACAATTTGCTCACATCAAGTTTATTGAAAGAATGATACAAACACCAAACATTAATATGAACCAAAACCATATCAAAATTAATGAGACTGAAAAGGTAAGTGTTCAGCTTGGTCCTAGATCTATAAATAGAGATTAAGAGTTCTTAATATAGTGGAAGCAAATTTTCTGGATAGTGCATATTAGCGGAAACAACCCTCATTCTGTACTGCATATGTAGGTCTTCAGGTGAAATGGTAGAACATAATTTAATCTGTGCTTTGAGGATTGTAAACAAACAAACAGTGGGGACAAAATGGATCTAGCAAATGGGAGATGTAAGAATGAGCAGAATGATGGAGTGTCTTCAAAATCATTTAAAAGATCTTGAAAGTCAACATGGAATGCTACTAAGAGAGGAGAAATATACCGTATTCATCTGTCTACGGTGAGAACTGCTGATCTTTTAATAATCTGAAATTTCTTGCTGAATCAGTCTGTAGAGAAGACAGAGTTGTCAGTCTAGATTCTTATAAACAGTCCCATCACTGTAATATGCCAGTCCCTAATCATTTACAATAAATCAACTCAAAATGTTGTAATGACACAAACCCAAATCTCAAGATTGGTTTTAAAAAAATGATGATTTGCTTTAGCAATAGTAAGAGAGATATTAGAAATAGGTCTCTGATATGGTGCAGCACAGTCAGCTCAAGACATACCATTGTCCTCAAAACCTTTCTGGAAAATATCAGCACAATATTCTAAACATAAAGTATGGTAACAGAAGTCAGCAATCATTAGTGGAACTCGATAGCTATATGATAAGGGTAATATCGTATACAACCTTTCATCTCTGTGTCACCAGTTCAAATTAGCTCAGGCTAGTAACAGTCAAAAGTCATGGTAGTATCCTCTGACGATTATGTAGTGGCCTAATGTTACATTAGCAGTCCCCAAACGGTGTCACAACTAGTAATCTTCAAGACAGCTTCCACAGGAGTACAAGGAGTCAGAACTATCCTTTTATATTTAGAGATGGTCCATTCAGAAATGGATAGCAACAAAACGTTAGGGCATCTTGCAGTACTCCACATTACTGTTCATTATACACTTATTCTTTACATAAATGGAAGATTGCACTTGTCAGGCTAGATCTTTCATGCTTATTAAATCCACTGGTCTAGGGTAAGCAGAAGTCACCTTTCTGGTGACATAGACCAATCCACTTTGTTAAGGCTACTGATTAATCTTGTTTGTTCAGCTCCACCCATTCTCAGCTGCCTAAATCGGAATTCTAACAATCCATTGGTAACAGCTCTAAAAGCAGAGGTGAAAGTAAGCCAATATGGTCCAGTATGGTGTCCTGGCATGAACCGGTACACAGCCAATTGTACCAGCAGGGGGCAGTTTCCCCAGGCCAGTGATTTAAAGGGCCTGGGGCTCCCGGCAGTGGCCGGAGAGCTGGCCCTTTAAATCACCACCAGAACCCCACTGCTGGAGCCCTGCGGTAGTGGCAGCGATTTAAAGAGCCTGGGGTACCTGGTATTTAAAGGGCTTATTTATAAAGGGCTTAATAAAGGGCTGGTATTTAAAGGGTCTGGGGCAGCTGGTATTTATTTTGGGGAGTCATTGTTCATATCTTTGTTAATGCTTAAGAAAAGTTAAGTTCTAGAAAAGTTGTAACTGAATCAGAAAACATTTTTACAATGCTTAAGTTCTAGAAATGTTCTAACTGAACTTAAACAGTTCTAACTGTTCAGTTAACAATTAACCGTAACTGTTAGAACTTAAACAGTTCTAACTGAACTGTTTAAATTCTAGAAAAGTTCTAACTGAAAACATTTTTACATCATATTTCAAAACAAAGTGAATCTAACAAGAGTGCCTCTGTGGTCCATACTCAGTGACAATTCTTGCAAAAGGCCCAATCTAATTCCAATTAGAATGAATGTAAATGGGAGTTATACAGGGTCCATAGTCCTGTTACAAGGTCCTGGAGCCCATTTAATGTTAAAATTGATTTAACTTCAGTGAAATCAGTGAGATACTTGTTACTTTTGCAGCACAAGCAGATGCTGTACATTTTCTTTATACACACATCTACCAATAAGTACTTTGTTACACATTAATGTCCATTAGAAAAAAAACCTCTGGTTTTCTCCTTTTTGTTTTACTATTTTCTGACACTATACAGATTAAAAGAAAATTATATGGGCTGAAGATCCTTGTAACACTGCATGCTAGAGTTAGTGCTGTCTTAAAAAACAAAACAACCCCTCCCCCTCTCCCCGAACAACTAGGGAATACATTTCAAACACAGGAGCCAAAGATTTACCTTAAAAATGGATATGCAAGTGTAAAGGGGTAATTGGATTTGCAAAGGATGCACATATGTAGTTACAGTATCTCCTTAACCCTACAGTGTGTAAACCTTTCTTGGAAAATGTGTCCTGATGACCAAATCATTGAAGAATAAATGTGCAGTGCCAATCCAGATCTACCACCAATATACCCTGAAATTGAAGGAAAATAGGGTAGCTACATGAGTGCAAAGAATAATAAAATAAGAGGATGGTCAGAAAAGGCAATGTGCATTGTGTGAGGGCATTAACACAAAGAACCACGCCTTAAGCAGTAACTAGAGAATACCCTGACTGGATAGTCCTTCTCTTTATTAAGTTTCCTCTACAACATATACTGGCCCTGTCTGGTAAAGGTGGAGCACTAAGAATGTTATAAATGTAACCCTTCTGCCCATCAGAGTTGGCAGCAACAAGGGCCGGGTTCAGTATCCAGGGGTTCCATTCCAATAGCACAATACAAAAACCGGCTCGAGCCCCCACCCAGTGACCTGGGACAACCATATACCACCCCTCTGGGCATCTGTAAGAGACAATACTTCCGCTCTCGCAAGCACGGAGTCTGAGTGTACCAAAGCCTTTTAATAACAGGGAGAAACAATGTGGCATTATATTGGGGAAACACCACAAACAAGGTTAATAAACCAAACCCTGAACCAGAAGCCCCCCTCCCAGCAAATAGGCCGTGGCCTTCCCTTTGGCTCTTGAGTTCCACAACCCCAAAAAGTCACTCAATAGTCCCAAAAGTCCAACAGCCCAAGAGTCTCTGTCCTTGGTCCGTGCAGAGTTCAAAAGTCAATTGGCAGAGTCTTACCTCCCAGCCTGAGTGGAGATGGAGGGTAGGGCACAGGGCACCTTACGTGGTCCGAGGCTGACTGCGCCGCCTCTCCGTGAGGTTCCGCTGCAGCTCTCACCGCAATCGGCTCTGCTCCACTCCGCTGGCTGTCCTACGAACCGCTCTGCCCGTTGATCCGCTAGCTGCTCTGCTAGCCGACACACAGACAGCTCTGCCGCGCCGGTCACTCTGCCCGCAGCACCCACGCCTCTGCTAGGTGACAGACAGACAGCTCTGCCGCGCCGGTCACTCTGCCCGCAGCACCAACGCCTCCGCTAGTCAACAGACAGCTCTGCTGCACCAGTCACTCCGCTAGCCGTCCTGCTAGCCGACACACAGACTGCTCTTCTGCACCAGCCACTCTGCACTTTTTCCAGGTCCCCCCTACTTAAGACAGCGCTCAGTGATTTCTTTAGCTCTTAGGTGATTTCAGCTCACAGTAGGGGAGCCTTAGTACAGGTGCACCAGTGAGCCCAAAGCAATTGTCAGCTCAGCAGCCTGGAACCAGGCTCCTAATGGAAGCAAAATTCAATTCTGACATTCCACAGTGGAGAGAGGCAGGGTGCAATAGGCCTGGGAGGCCCTCCAACAGAGCCCTCAGCAAAAAGTATAGATGCTTATCCATCACCTCTCTCAATCTCACAGTGTTCTGAAAACGCATGGCCCTTGCCCAGTGAGTGCTACCTAGATGATGGCGAGTCCCTCCATCATAACAAGGGCCAAGTACATGTCCATAGTCCTTCATTCACATAATCACAGTAACATCACTTTATCATTCCTGCCCCAATAACATAGAAACTGGGGCTCCCTCATCAGCCGAAGTGGCCATGTGGGCTGCTGTGGGCTCAGGCTAGGCGCAGTGGGTGTGTCTATGCAAATTGATCAGCCCCAGACTTATTTTGCAAGGCTCACTGCAATTCCCATAGTTCGCCACCAGATGTCAGAATATATCTCATTCCTGACACTGCTTACATAAACATTTCACATGGTGCAAGGACAGTCATAACCCAAACAAAAGATTAGGAGGCTTAAAAAGTGTAATCCCCTTGGGGTTAGAGAGCATGGTCCCTTTAAAACCTTGTCCTGAGGCAAAGGAAATGCTGATGCTTCTAAGAAGAGGGGATGCTGGTTGTTCTCCCTCTCTCCATACCCCTGGCACAACAATGTGTGCGCACCTCTGTAGCTCCAGACAAAATGGCTACAGCAAGCAGGCCCTCACACAGTGATGCGGCCAGACCTTCCGAAGCCTGGGATGGACAGAGTGGCCAACACTGTTTCATGAAAACACACAAACCCCATCGCTCTCCACAGTATTTTTTTTTTTATTTTAAAAATGGAGTGGCGTATCTGACCCTACAAGTCTTGGGAGACACTAGCTCTCACAAATTAAATGTATTCAATTTCTTATTGAACTCATATTTTACAGTTTAAAGTGTTCTTATTCAAATAAAATTATTCTCCTAGAGTCTGAGACAGTCTTTTTCAATGGATACATGTATATTTTATATACACAAGTGTTATGTGTATGAAATACCAAATAGAGAAAAAACATCTCATGTGCCGTGAATAAATGCTTTAATTAAAATGAGCAAGAAGTTATTTTCTATCTTATTACACTTGGAAGCATAAATCACTCCAGGATTTATATATTATAATGATATGCATACCATTCTCAATATGTAGTACAGAGGACTCTACATATTTGTGTAATAATTTTACTACTGTAGCCACGGTTAGCAATTTATCTAATGGTCTTGTAAATCTGCTCTCTTATACTGATAGATTTGAATACCAGTTTCACCTTCTGAAACAGCTGCTTTACCATTTAATTCTCCTTGCTTCTGTCATGGCTATTATTTATCCATTTTTGACATAATCATAGATTTAAAGGACAGATAGTGTATCATCATCAGAACTGGAGTCAAAGGGCCCATGCTTCCTGGAGGGACAGTTATTAGCAGGACACCAATAAAACAAAGAATGTTGGGAGTCAGGCAGGAAGCAACTCAGTGGCATGGACAGAGCAGTCCACAGAGTTTAACAGAATCCTACCTGTTCGTCTTCACCTCTTGCAAATAAAACATAGCGACAGTGATGGAGTTGTGAGTTCTCTGACATACAGCGCCTGACATCACAAGACACTTGAGCTAAAGCATCCCGATGCCCTGGATTTTCATACACAAACCTAGCCCTGAGATGGAATGAGAGGAGTTTGAACCATACACAAATCTGACCATCCTGAGCAATAGCAAAAATATCAGTTTTACTTTACTTGGGAACAATGCAGAGAGATGTGCACCACTTTGAAGATCACAACTGTCGCAAGCTTCTCAGCTGTCCTAGGAACCTTGCAGACCTATTAGTCCTCAAAGCAGAACAAAACCGTGAAGCTACACAGAGACCAATCCAGAGGGGAGAGGCTAGACTCCCAGATTACAGCCTTATGTAGACTGGCTGCGACAAGCAACTTTGAGGACTTGACAAACTGATTCTGGACAGGATAATCTGAAGCACTTGATATCACCATCTGTGGGAAGCAGCTGCTAAAAAGAAGCTGAGATACGGAAGTGTGTAGTGGAAGTCTCAAGAGAATGGATAAAACCCAAGAGGCACAGTACCCAAAGTAAATGCAGTAAAACAACACAGCAAAGAAGAACAGGTGATCACAATCCCATGTTCATAGAGAGATTCATTTAATGTGAGAGATAGCTTGAGTATAGAAGAAATGTCCTGCCTTAGGATAGCATTAGAAGGAATGTGGCAAGTTGCATCATTTTAACAAGATGTGCAAGAGCAAAGGGGAGTGCCAGAAAGATTTAGTCAAACTTGTTTAAAATGTGGGTGGCACATCAGATAGCAGTGATGAGATTATAATTGTCTCCTTGAGTCAAAGGGTATATCATGTTCAGGCTGTTGGGATAGGAGACCAACAATGGACAATACCAACCACAATGCATGCTACAATATTAACAGGGAAATGCCCTATGATTGCAAATGAATAGCAGTACTTGTGGCAGTGTGCATCCTTGGGGTGAATTCTATACACCCATTATTAGATTGTACCTGGTCTCTAATGTGCAAGGAGAGCATAATGCAGCCTACAGGAGAATGTGACCTCACAGTAACTAATCTAAGAATAATAGACAGCACCAAATGAAGCCTTTGAATTGGGCATAGAAAAAGATATCACAATCCAATGTCCACAACTGATGACATCTTGCCAGAAATTTCCAGATCCAGAAAGTCTGATGTGAAGAATGAGTTTTGGCATATGAGTTTAGATCAGATGTGGACAAACTACGGGCCACATGTAGCCCACTAGCCATTTTTATCCAGCCTGTGAGCTTGGGCCGGGGGGCAGGGCCAGTGTCCCCACCCTCCCGGCCCCAGGCCAAGCGCGTCTGTCATAAGTGTGAAGTAGCCTAGAATTAGTGTTTACCTGTAAGGGGTTAAGCTAAAGGTAACCTGAGAGGTGGACAACTGACCAATGAGAAATTCCTCAGGAGACAAAGGATTTTAAGTTTCAGTTTCTCTCTGGGTCTCTCTCTGTTCAGACAGATTCTAAGCTACTTCACACTTATGACAGCGTCTTTCCGCGCTGCCCTGTCCTCCCGGCCGGGCCGAACGCATCTTGCCGCGCGGCCCCACACCCTGAGCCAGGGTGCCTGGCCAACCACAGAAGCCGCGGGGCTGAGCGCTCCCAGCTGGGGTGTCTGGTGGACCGTGGCAAGCCGTGGGGCCCCGCGCTCCCGGCCCGGGGTCCCACAGCAAGACAAGCAGCCGGGAGGATCACTGCGAGCCCCGGGGCCCCGGGCCTGGCTGAGCAGGTAAGCCAGTGGGGGTGGGAGAAGGGTCTTCAGTGGTGGGGGCTGGGGGTGGTGGTTAGGGTGTGGGGGGTCTAGGGAGGGAGCAGTCAGGAAACAGATAGCAGGGGGGCTAGGCAGTGGGTGGGGTTCTAGGGGGCAATTAGAGTGGGGGGGTCTCTGGAGGGGGCGATCAGGGGACAAGGAAGTGGGGGGTATTGGACAGGTCGGGGATCTGAGGGAGGTCACCAGGGGGGCAGAAAGTGGGTGGGGGTCAGATAGGGGACTAGGCCTTCCCTATCCGGCCCTCTGCACAATTTTGAAGCCCAGTGTGGCCTTCGGACCCAAAAGTTTGCCCACCCCTGATTTAGATCAAGAGTTCAGCACACAAACAGCTTTTGCAACACCATTGGTTGCTACAGATGCCTGTGCATGCTGATAGACACAAGACCAGCACCAGTGGTGTCTAGTGATGATTCACCCAATTGTTTGAAGGACTGCCCGGAGTGAAAATAATTGCAAATGATATCTTTAGTGTAGATGATATAGAAGCTCAATAAGACAATGACAGAAAATTATAAGCTTTTCTGCAATGGTTCAGGCACAAGACCATAAAACTCAGCAGAGGAAAAAATGTGACACAAAATATGAGGTTGACGTACCTTGGACATCTGCTCACCTCAGAGGGACTGAAAGCAGATCCCAACAATATCAAGGCAGTGAGGGATATGTCAGTTCCAATGGATGTGAAAGGGGCATAGTGCTTTATAGGAATGGTAAAATTGCTTTTCAGGTTCTGTCATCACCTATATGTAAGCTCACAAGGCAGGATATTGAGGGGAACTGGGCAGATCCCCAAAAGCAAGCATTTCATGCTGAAACAAATTAGAACAGATGCCTCTGTCCTGAAGTACCACCAGCCAAGAGAGCCATTGACACTTTTAAATGTGATGCATTAGAAAAAGGAGTGGGTGTAGCTCTTTTGCAGGACCAGCTGGTCATTTATGTAAATAAAGCCCTGTCCAAGACCAAACAGGGGTATGTCCAAAAAGAGAAAAAAGAGCTTCTGGCTCTGATATTTGGAGTGGAGCAATTCCATAAGTACACCAATGACCACCCAGTAATAGTGCAATCAGATCACAAACCTCTACAGACAGTCCTGGCAAGACTCCTTCTTAATGCTCCAAAGTTATTGCAGTGCATGTTGATGCATCTTTATCACTACAAAGTAGAGCTGAGATAACTTCAAAGCTATTGCACAGATATCAACAGTAACTTGTTCAGCTAAGACTGCAGGACACTGTACATGTGTACAGTAGTTCATGGTTTCATATTGCCTTTCAAGGTCTATGTGCATAAAGACATAACAGACCAAGTGTGCAATCCTCTTGAACTGCGCTGAGTCTATACAATCTATCATAAATATAGGAGTTTGTTATATAATTAAGCATGTTAATCAGATCCTGTGGCTATTATAATCTATTGGGAAATAGGTTGAAAGGTTTGACTACTATAGATCTATTGGGAAGACAGTGTTGGTGAATTGGCATGCAAATAATTAACTAGTTTTATGCTTTAAATTGAGTTTTAGATAGTCTTCCTCTGTTGGGTTAGCAACACTAGTGTTCAGAACTAGTGGCACAAATGAGGCCATATTCTGAGAGACTCTTAGAAAAAAAAATCTAAATAAAATCACCTCCCCAAGACTGTTTTAGTACAAGAGTTATTTTCTACTGTGATTGTGTGATTTGATTCTGAAAAATGTCAGTGGTTATATCGACCAATTTTGTACTTGGTTAGCCAAATCACAGTCCAGTACTACTTCGGCTTCTGTATCCTACATTAGTTGCTATTTGTTTAGGATATCAAATAAAACTACAATGCCAAATTCAACTTTTCTTTATTTGAACAATCAACATTAAAATAACCCTAAAGATAGGGGATACCTAGGTATCCCCTACTGTACATTTCTTACTGTTCAAATTTTTGAGAGGTCAATACCCTGCCTGACAAAAGAAGAAAGTAAATGATTAGCAGACTGAAGGCCCACTTTGTGAGATATGCCGTTCAGATATGGTAGTCACCAAAAACCCATTTGCCTTGGAGGAATTCAGGCAAATGGCAGTTTTAGCACCACACCTCTCCAGCATACTCGCAGAATAATGGTAAGATAGAATCAGCAGTGAAAACTACTATTATATAAGGCTGTTTCTGCTGGTTCAGATCCCTTGTTAACATTTTTGGTACATAGGAATCGCCATGACAAGGGCGCTAAAACTGTCCAGTTCAGGTACTGATGGAACAAAGGACCAAAATCTTGCTACGAATTACAAGCATAAAGCAGGAACATCACTGAGAGGAGATGGCCAACAAACAGAGAAAGCAGGCACTAAAGTACAAGAGATGAACAAAGGACATATTAGCCCTGGAAACTGGCACTCTGAGGGTTCAGCATTAGGGAGACACCACAAGAAGCAGACTAAAAAAGTAGAGAGAAATGCACTGGCACCCAGGTCACATGAGGCAACAATGCAAGAGGGACAAGTGATCCAAAGGAACAGGAGGCAATTGTAAGCTAGTAGACGAAACCCAGAGAGCCAACATAGGTGTATCATGATCAGTGGAAGTGGAGCCACAGGGCCAATGCAAACCTGCCTGCACTCCCTGGGTATGTACTCGAGCAGCTAGCCAAAGCCACTGCCCTTGCTAACCTCAGCCACACTACTATTTTAAGCATGCTAGCCTGAGTGGAGCTTGTGCATGGAGCTGTCACACTCCCAGCTATAGTTTAGATAAACCATTAAAGACAAAGGAAAAGACCCACAGGGTACCAGAGAAAAAAATGTGAGTGAAGGAAGATAGAAAACAAAAGCAAGAGAGACAGTTTCCTATTTTATAACTACGATAAAGTGTCAGAAAGGGGCTAATATATTTAATTGACAAGAACACCAAGTTAAAGGTTTATAAGAGATGTAGGGGAAGCTTGACTCCAAAAGTGATGCAAGGAAATTATGAAAAAGAAACAGTGAAGATATTTCAGTGTTTGAATTGTTAGGTGGATTTCACCCTTCTGGTGGAGTTAATCCATCACTCTGAATTGGAACTCTAGCTCAATATGGTCTTCAAACACTCACAAATAAATAAAAGCTATTTATCCTGCAGGATGGAAAGAAGAGAGTTATTTACAAAGAGGTCCTCAGGCCCAGATGCATTTTGGCACTACTGCACTAAGTATTCCAATGCCTAACTGATTTAGGAGTCTAAATCCCTTTTGAAAATGAGATTTAGGCTCCTAAATCAGTTAAGAATTGCAATGCTGAGTGCAGAAATGTCTTAATACCTTTAAAAATCTGGGCCGCTGATACTATGGTGATGAGAACTGTATAAACAGAAAAAGGAAGAAAAAACGATGAAGAAAGACAGTAGTAAATAAATATAAATAGCTAGGTAGTTCTTATATAGCACTTTGTCAGTAGATCTCAAAATCCGTTACAAAGTCAGTATCATTTTACAGATGGGTAAACTGAAACAGAGGTGAAATGACTTGCCCATGGCTTACTGAGTGACTTCTGAAAAGAATG
Organism: Dermatemys mawii; assembly: GCA_007922305.1. Lineage (NCBI taxonomy): Eukaryota > Metazoa > Chordata > Testudines > Dermatemydidae > Dermatemys > Dermatemys mawii. The sequence continues at coordinate 26,855,171 of ML677335.1, forward strand.
CAGGGTCTTCTGAGTCCCAAAAGTTTAAGCCACTGGGCCACAACCTGCCAGAAATTACTTTCATCTCTGACTCATGAAGAGATTTCAAAAACACAGGGGAATTTGCCATGCACAATACTGTACCAAAAGCATGTGTTTCCATACAATTTCCTCAGGAGAAGATTTTTCAGATTGTTTTCCCTTGCCAAAACCCTATCATTCCATAGGTCTTATCTCCCAAGCTGCCCACACACAATATCTAGAAATAGGTTAATGTTTTATATACTGTCAAAGGATACTGGCATCTGCGATTCTAGCACTGTATCATGCTGTTAAATTAACCATTTGAGAGAACCTATAAAAACTTGTGCTTTCAAGAAGGCTGAATATGACAAGACTCAACTGCTGTCAAGGAATTTGCACTAGAGGTGAGTTTGACCCAGTGATTAAAATGAAAGTAGTGAGAATTACTATCACAAAAATCTAGTAGATATACATTCCCCAGTTCACACCAAAACCCTTACATATGGTATTCAACATTTCACAACAATCAGAAGTGTTTTGCTTTTTCAGAACAAAAGAGTAGGGAGAATAGGGGGTGGGTTCCTTATTTCTTTTGGCTACTGAGATATTGTGAAAGTGTCTGTTTCTGCTCCAAAAAGACAATGCTCTGCACTGGGTAATGTACGGCTATTAATGAAAGTGCTCTTCTGAGAGTGGCAACAGCCATGTTAGTTTAGAGTTTTCGCCTCTTCTGTTGCTAGCTAATGAGACATAAAAGGCTGGGAAGACTAACTGAATCTATAAAAGGAGAATCTAGCAAAAAGGTAGTAAAAAGTGGTTGAAACAAGGATGAAGGTGGTAATCATTGTCAAAGGGATATATTGTAACTAGAGGAGGGTTTTTTTTGTTTGTTTGTTTTTTCTAAAGGGGGCTTATTTTCTTATATCTGGTATTTCAGGTTCTTTCCACCTGTAAAGTGAAATGCTGAAATCATAAATATTTGTAACTGTGTGTTGGGACAAATACCTTCATTATTTTCTTAATAGCTGTTGTAAAAGTGCTTAAATTACATTTGTACTAAAATATTCTAGCTGAAGAATTAGCTAGGACTTAGTAGCACAATACACATCCATTTCTTGAGCTGTGATACTTTGTTGAACTTTTATCCCCAAAAGAGGGAAGGCAATAACATCTGCATTATATTTCCCAATGTCATACTATCAGTGATAAGTTCTCAAGATTCATACAAGCTGCTGCATCTTTATCTGATGATATGTAATATGACAAAGACACGATGGGTAAGGCACTATCTTTTATTGGATCAACTTCTGTTGGTGAAAGAGACAAGCTTCTGAGCTACACAGTTGAAGATGAAGGTCTGAAGAAGAGCCTGTATAGTGCAGAAGCTTGTCTCTTTCACCAACAGAAGTTGGTCCATTAAAAGACATCACCTCACTCACCTTGTCTCTCTAATATCCTGTGACAAATATGGCTGCAACAACACTGCAAACATATAGTTATTCCAAAATCAAGGAAGTATACACATTACCATTTTTGAAAAATAGACTAAAGCAGTATCTCAAACTTACAATTGTCATGAGAACAAATTCATAATGTTTTAATTTCTTTCACAATTGTACATGCAAGATGTGAAAATGGCAAATCATTGATTTGTTATAAACAGCTATGGTCTATATCTCCTCTTTGCTGCATGGAGCCATAAGGAGAAAAATATCTGTCTGTCTATCTTGTAGAAAAAGGTCAGAGGGGACACACACATTGGAAAGCCTGCTGTACAGAATGGCATCTCTGTAGACATCACTAACTCCTCCCCTTAAGCTCCACACCCTGGTCTTTGCACAAATTGTGGAATATTGGAGCTTCTGAAGTCTACAAAAACTTAGGCCTGACTCTATCTTAACCTGGATCTTTGAGTGTCATATATGAGATATGGCTTTTTTCGTTGGGATGTATACCTTTTCACCTCTCTAGAAGGTCATAAGATTACAATATGCTACCTAGTATTCAAATCCAATATTTTTACCTAACCTTTCTACAGGTCAGTCTTAGGTATGAGACTCAGCACCCACCCCCACCCCCGGCACTGGAAAAGTTGTCCTTAGATCTAGTAAATCTTGTGACAAATTTCTATATTTGTGTAATATAGCAATTCATTAAAAAAAATCCTGCAAATTTAGAAAAATCTCTTCCCATCCTTCCAAGCATTAGGACCATTTCTCTTCTGCCTTTGTTCTTTCTTCCTTGATGATGAAAAGCAACAAACCTTTTTAAAAGCATCTCCATTTGTACCATGGAATAGAAAAATAGGAGAAGAATTATGGGTTTGGAGAGCAGTTTTAGGGCTTTGTCAATAAGATTGATGTCTTTGATATCAGTGGGAATGGGAGTAGCACTAGTAGTCACTTTCATGATTACACTGAAAATTCTTTTCCTGAGCAGCTGAGTCCAGTATAAAGCATTGTCCCGTTTCATCAGACTTCAAAAACGCTGCTCTCTGACTTGCATAAAGTTCTCCCTAACCTGAGATTCTACAGACTTTATGGGCTTGATATTGCAGTCCTTACTAAAGTACTTCTCATTAAAATCATTGGGAATTTTGCCTGAGTAAGTTCTGCAGGACTGTGTCCTGCATTCATGGAGTCTCATTTGCCACTATGCAAAAGAAAAAAAATCATTTTTCATAGTGGAGGGTTTTTTTCCCCCCTTGCTTATTCAGTTGCAAATAAGTACTGACAAGCAAGAGCCTGCTAAAGTTGCCAGCTCATTAGAAGATCACAAGTGAAATACTGTAAATATAGAAACACATGTTTAAATGGAAATCAGTGATGCCCTATATTCTCTGTCACTTATAACACTCCCAGGTGTTCTTTATCTTTCAGAGAATATATTATCAGATTTCAAACTGGGATGAGCAGTTGTTTGAAAGGGCTTCAGTCTCTGAATGATAATCATTTCAAATATATACTGCTGAGTTATCTCCCCAGGTAACTATTCAACATTCAGGATGTTTAAAATATTCTTTGCAAGGCTCTCATCTTCTTTCTAGAAGACCCCTGCAATACAATAAACAATTTCTTGAGTAATAATGCAATATATGGAGTTAATCATATCCTAAATCTTACTTCTGGCATGCAATTGTCTATTTTCACCTGACTCAAAGGACACAGATCATAGCATTTCAGTATTATTCAAATACTGATTTCTGATCTGTATTGGGGGTGCTTGGGTGCTGAAGAATATAGTTCAGCAAATACATATGCGAAGGAACAAAAACTGGAGAATGGGATACAAGACTTTGATCTGTTGCATTTAAGAAGCATCTCAAAACTAAATTTGTGTATTCATTTCTGGACAAAGCAATGATTTATGCAATGAATCAGATACTATTACAAGGTTTTTCACATCATAAACACAATTTACAATCTGTCTTATGCATGATATGCACCACTAACAATCTCATTTGATGAAAATTGTTCTTATGCCTTTTATCATTCAAGCATGCTAATGAGTGCCCTCAAAAGATTAGCGAGTAGCCTAAATAGACCAGTTATTCATTTCAACAATTTTATGCAATCCTTCATTGAACCAAAAAGTGAGCTTCTCAGTCTAAATGATTCTTCCCTATTAATTCACAAGTGTGCACACCCTTCACAGTTGTGCATGGCTGTTGAGATATTTTAAAAATATAAATAGATTTACATTTTTATCAGCACCTGCATCAGTGAAAGACAGTTATTTCAGAATGCCAGTAAGGTTCCTCTGGAAGGTAACTACCTCTTTTGAATGATATAGTCCATACAACCTTTTAGCTTCAAAAGCCCAGATCCTTCTCCCTCATACAGCGGGGCAAGTCAGAGAAAATCAATTTAAACCAATAGAGTTACACGTTTATAGCTTTTAGATCAGTGTGAAGACTGGATCCCTAAAGTTGCATTTTTTTCTGGTACTTGCAGCAAGTTTTCTGATTGAACACACCTATTTGGAGAAACATTTGATTATTAGAAATATTTCCTATTAGTTATTTACCATTGATCAGACCATATTGCCTCATGGGGAGGGAAGCTCTGAGGCAGAAAAAAAATCTCCATGAAGATCATCCATACAGCAACCAGTTATGGTTAGGTGAGGTAATCCTCATATGCTCAGCAGATCCTGGAGATGGTGTAGAGTAAAAGGGCCATCACCTGGATGAATCCTGTGTCCCCAACACCAGCTCTGACCACCCTAATCCTCCCTCCCCACAGTGGTAGCACAGTTCTACTAGAGCCATGCAACCAGGGGTGTGTTGACCCTGGGCCCAGGCTGTATTATTTTCTGACTAGGCTCTGCAGGCTACACAAAGCCTGGGGGTGGGGAGGGACAGAGGACCACTCACATTAGGTCCTCATACTCAAAAAGGAAGGTACCATCTATGTCCCTTTGTTATGACCCTGATCCTCCACCCATTTAAGTGAATGGTAAAACTCCCCATCACCTACTGTGGTGCAAAAAAGTCAGACCCTGCATTATGTAGGCTTTTATAGGCTTCCCTACATAAAGTACATCTCCCTTTCTTCCCATTAGGTTTGTGTCTACAGACATTAATAATGTGTTTCCTGTTATTTTTTGGAATATTCCTTCAGTTTGATGTACCATTTTTTTTTTCAAATTTAGAGGGTTTACCACTTGGTTGGGTGAACTGGTTCAGATAAAAGTAACACTGGACATAATCTTAATAAAATTTTAGTGTTCAATTCGTGTTTTATAGATTAGGCTAGAACAGAACATGAATACTCAATATGTGAAAGATTGTGTTCTTTAAAGTTAAGTATGAGCTGAGTTAGAAGTACTGCAAGAACAAATAGTCCCTGTGATGCTTTCTCAGAGTGACTAGAATTGTAATCACCCTGCTAGCCCTATCCCTCAGTATAAAAGGGATCTGCTGGTGCTAAACTGAGTGATCACTCCTTGCCATTCCTATTTGTCAGCTAGCTCCATAGATTCCCCAGGACTCTGTCAGTCTTAACTTTGCCTTGTACTTCAGGTCCCAAACACTCCAAAAGCATCTCCCTGCTACATCTAGCCCATCACTGGACACTCACAGAAATTACCAAGTCTGAGATCTCCAAAGAGGCAGAAAACACACCAGCCTGTTGGCTCAGATGGGAAGGTACACCTCATTTTAAATATAACACTGAGATGATTTTATAATAAAACAGGAATAATTTCATTAACTAACAGATCTAAGCAATCCTAAGCAGAGACCAGAGAAATACAAAATGTTCACAAATAAAACAAAAGTATAATCACACATCTAAAGCACAACATATAACCTCCAATCTTTAGATAAAGCAGTTCTCACAGCCACTTCTCAGCATTATCAGCCAACGGGATTGGGAATCCACCATTCATATATGAAAAAAGTACTGACCTTGTTTATCCATCACTTAGGGTTCTCTTCCCTTCTTCTTCTAAGTCCAGAAAATATATATATATTTGAAATATAGTCTTCTGAAGTGTTTCCCCACATAAAATGCTTCTCTGCTGTTTGTGCTCCAGTGAGCTGACCCTGTGTGGTTTTCTTATCCTCCTGATCATATGCATTTTAAATCAACATAAAAAGCTAACATTAAAAATTAAATTTTATCATATAAAATAAATCCTTATTACAAACATTATTATGCTTCCTGGTTCCAGTTATACTCCTAAGTCATATAATTTGTCTAACCATTATTTTGGACATTCCTGGCAAGCAGTCAAGAATCAGAGAGGTAGCTGAGTTAGTCTGGATCTGCAAAATGCATGCATCCAACAAAGTGGGTATTAGCCCACGAAAGCTTGTGCTTCAATACTTTTGTTAGTCTTTGAAGGTGCCACAGGACTTTTTGTCGCTTGGCAAGCAATGCTATGCAAAACATATTACAATGCAGTTTTCAGTATACAAGCTTTGCTACAAAGAATTTTACACAGGCTGCTCAAGATAGGTCATATCTACATTTCTAGTTATTTTTATATCAGTCAGTGTGATTAAATTGAACATATATATCATTGAGTTATTGATACCTGAATCATAAAGAGACTAAGGCACTTATTAACTATTTTCTTCCTGTCTAGTGTGACAATTTACTATGGCGTTGATGGGAAAAATGTTGTCAAGATCCTTATCTAATTTGCAAAATAGTTTAGGCTAATTTTCTGGTATGAGATTTCATTACTCCAGTTGTTAACTAGAGCACAAATCCCAATGATCTTTTTTCCTTGATTAGCACTTACAATGAGTGTAATTTCATCAGCACCTTGAAACCTTCAGGTTATTTGTTCTTCCAGGGCTCACCATTGTGCATGCTGAATTTCCTTTTAGTGTGGTTTAGGGGAGAAAATTGTAACGCTCTTTGTCATTAACCTGGTATTCATGCTATGTCTTCACTCCTGATTTGGCTTCCTTTGAGGTAAGATTGCAGATTTCTTCTCTACAAGGTGATTATCCTAATGGTAAATTCCAGCCAAAAGGATTCAGCTCTTTCCAAGAACAAGGGAAAACTTTTCATCTCTTAAAAAATTCTGGCAACATTTTCTTTGAAAATGAGGGAAGGCCTAGAGCAGGTCAAAATTTACCAATGGAACACTTTCCTGTGGGAAAGTATCAATCCAAAGGAATCGACATGTTCTGTAAGAAAGTGTTGATTCTGTCAAAACCTCTAATGGAAGCCTGGCAGGCAGCTCTGTCTTGCCTCCAACCAGCCTGGGCTCCCCCAGAAGCCCAGCTGCTGCCTCCTCCTGCAGAGGGCTTCCTGGTAAGTCAGGCAGCTGGGATCAAGACTCAAAATCAAATATATATTTTTTTCTCCTGAAGCAGATTTTCAAAATGTTTTCTTCCACGAGATGTTTTGTTTTTCACCTTTCGTTCCAATTTGGACGAATAATTTCCACCTCCCCACCTCTGCGCAGACAGTTCTACTTGCATTCCTATGCTTTGAACAAGGATTTGAAATTTGGTAGGAAATGGCCTCTGTGTCTCAGATGTGCCTTTTGCTGTCCTCATAGAAATCAACCTAACTTTGGCTACATTGTAAATCATTGAAAAATTGCAGCTTGCCTGTGCTCTGTCAAAAATTGCTAGAGCTTCATAACTTAATTCCCCAAAGAATCCATCCACTCTGCATGTGCTCCGGCTGATGTTGCAGGGGGTGAAGTAGGACTATCCCTGAAGTTCCTGGGTACACACACTACAACTGAAAGCTAGGAGTCTGAAAACAGAGGAGACACAATGCTCCCGTCACTTGCAGCCTGGAAAGCCACCGGAACTCAGTGCAGAAGGGTGAAGAACAGAGCGGAGGGTGAGAGTGCGGAGACAGGGAAAGACTAGGATTTGTGGCTGGCGGGGAGGTGTGAGGGAAAGAGGGGGGGGTAGGTAGACTGTCTAGACAAGGAGACTGGGAGTCAAGGGTGGAAATGGGGCAGGAGCAACAGAAATCAGCAGGGGGAAGAATGGGAACCAATAGGGGAGGGAGATGTTTCATAGATCAGGGTCAGAAGGCACCACTGAGATCATCTAGACCAGTGGTCTTCAAAGTGGGGTGTGCGCGAGACCCCAGCGCTGATCCTGCCCGGGAGACAGCTGAACCCCGAGAGGTCTATTTTTGACCCGCCAAAATGCTGCCGCGGAAAGTGGAAGCTTCTGCTTTCCGCAGCAGTGTTTCGGCAGACATACCCCCCGGGAGCTGTACAAGTTTTTCCTCCTACTACTTCTACTGACTACCCCTACTGCTGCTGCTATCAATAACTCCATTAATTTCATGAGGTAGCTGTTTGTGTGGGGGTGGATCTAAAAGTTTCAACCCTGCTGATGAACCATGCAAATTTCAATAGGATGCCTCATGCTACTATTCCCCTGTTTTTTTTCTGTGTGCTTTAAAACAAAAAAAGAACCTTATTTAGGTTCCACAAGCAAGCACTCAAAAGTAAGGAAAACCAGAATGAAAGATACTTATGCAAGTCATACAATGGGTTTCATCCAATAGTCTTTATTCTCATGTGAAACCATTGAGCTCAGTGAAACTGCAAATCCAAGGAAGGGACAACTATTTAATGACAATGAACACAGATTCAAAAAGTTAAAACTTTAATAATGTTAAAATACATATTATTAGCATCACATCAAAATATACAGAGTAAATATCTTTAAACTATTAAGTTCTTCAAGAAGCATTTTTTGTACTTTGCCTATCTGCAAGTTTCAACTGTTTTCAAACAATATTTGTCAGTTTGCGTGTATACAGTGAAACTGATGTTCACTGATAAAAATGCCATCCTTCCAAGCCCAGAAATACTGTAGAGAACACATTTTGTTATCCAATAGTTCAGTCTCTCAATTTGAATCTGAAGCATTTTGAACTGCACAGGGTAATTGCCAATATTTAGTTTGTACACTTATTATATAAGAACAGAACATATTTCAGGGGGGAAGAGAACAGTAAATGCCAAGTCAATCCCTTATTTGAGTTACCATTTTTACATTAGCCTCACATAGTACTTTTTCCTGGAAATGATTATTAGACCAGGCCACAGGAGAACAAACCCATTTCAAGTCAACTTTCGAAATTTGTCTTCATTCCAATACAGAATGAAAACAAATCTTTCAGATGTTTTCACACAAAGTGGAATTGTAGCAAAATGTCCATTTACAGATGGAAACGTGAGTGTTTCAATTTGGGAAGGTATGCATGTGTGCTGGTGGTTAGGGCCGTAACTTGGGATGTGGAAGTACCCAGGCTCAAGCACCTACTCTGACTAGTTGAGAACAGAATTTCTCACCCCTGAATGAGCACAGGAGCATAAACCTGGTTCTTCCACATCCCAGGCTAGGCCCCAATCTCCAGGCTATTGAGCATGCAAGCTTTCTCCCCAGTTCCAAAGTATTTTAGCATCGACAAAACAGCACATTAAAATTTAAAATGTTTCAACTAGCACTAGTAGTTATCCCAAGCCTATTAAAAAAACAAAACTGGCTATGTGTTGCTACCATCACCTTGGGTAATTTCCTTTATACTTCATAAAAAAGTCATTCTGTAAAATGGAAACAATCACCTGGTTTTGTTTCGTTTGTAATTCTTTTCATGGTACCAGGTCCCAATCCTACAAAAGCTCATGCACCTGCTTGAGCTTCTACAATGTTCATAGTTCCCCTGAAGTCAATTTCTTGCTGCTTTCTTATCTTATTTGCTACTTGAGATGTAGCACAATGAGATGATGCCCTGACCAGAAAGGGTATGTGAAGTCAAGTGTCTAACTCACTGTTTGAGAGGAACTCCTCGTGGCAAGACCCAGCATTACAGCCCCTCTGCCTCCAGAGTTCAACAGTCTCTGCAGCAACCTAGTGCAGTGTCTTAGCTCTCTGGCTAAGTCATTAGCCTAAGTGCCATCCAGGGTGTCCAATTTAAAAGAAAAAAAACCCCACACAACACCCCCCAACCATACACACAGTCTTTGTCCCAGTCTCAAACTGGGCCCAACCTCTCCTTCTCAAGGAGTCTATCTTCTCTACTCTACTTCAAACACCCTTTTGCCCACTGCCTAGGATAAGCTTGCACCTTTCCATCTCCCCCATTCAACTGCTCCTGAGATCTTTTGGATTGTTACCTGCTCTTTCCTTAGCAGCCATTCTGAGACCTTTCTACCCAGGGTCTTTCGTAGGCTTCTGCCTGCTTTGTCATCTCCTCTGGCTTCTCGCAGCCTTCTGCTCTCCTCTGCAGCCAGCCATCCACTGCTCGGCATCATTCCTCTTAAATCCAGTGCAGGCACATCTGGATGGGGTTAACTGAAGAGATCTGATTGGCTCAAGGCTTCTTGCCCCTTGATGAGGTAGACCTCATCAAGAAATATTATTGTGACCAGAAAGAGGGATGAACATATTACGTAGTTTTTTTAATGTCCTTTTCATAAGACACCCAGGACTGAGCACAGTGAACTACACGGAGCCTTTTTTTGTCTCTTACACTTTCAGCTAGAATAAGACAGGAATTCTAACAATGCTAGCAGATTAAGATATGGAGAGAAGTATTCGGATATTTCTTAGTCTGAAACAGTCAACTAAGCAGCAGCTGCTAATACAGAAGAGCATAAATGAAGGACACAGTAGGAAAGTGAGTGGAGACCACAGAGAAGTGATATGCCTATTGTTAAACATGGTAATATTACTTAAACATAAAAAGGCATGCATCATTTGAATACACCCCTCATGGTTGACATTCATTTCATATCTCCACACAGACATGCTTCATAATTAGAAATCACTAGGTGCAGTTTTTCAAAGCGGAGATGTGATCAGAGATCATGTATTGTCACTAAGTAGTGTAAATCAAGATCACCTGTGGTTAAAACCGTTCTGAGCCTTCTCAAGCAAAATTTATTCTCTTAAGATTGAGACTTCCTAGCTTTTTGGGGAAAACACTACAGTATTTATGAATACTACGGATATCTTTGTTTGCAACGTTATTTGCACTGTCAGCAGCAGCTATCAGATGTAAAGTTTAATACTTCATAATCTAGAGTTGGTAGATGTGCTGGCATCCAGTCAAAGTGAAGTGGTGAAATTCTAGTCTTATTGAAGTCAAGGGCAAAACTCCTATTTTCTTCAGTGGGCAGGATTTCACCCAAGGCAGGCAGCCAGAATGATTACTGTGAAAGAATTCTAGATATGGGGGAGAAATAATGAATAGCAAGGGAAGTAGAATTAGAAATATATTGAGTTTCTGCAAAGGTGGCTCAAATTTAGGTGTAGAATAAAGTTTACAAAATTCTATTTCCTCAATTCCTTTACAAAAAACAAAAACAGTGAATTTAAGGAAATTTTAGAACATATCCATTTCTCTATAGAGCATCAGATTTTTCATTAAAATATCCACTTAAGTGGTGTGTTGCCTGCCATCTTGAGTCTATGTTCAGTTGTCTTCTCAACTTTCTTCAGATTTTTCTCTGTAGACTTCATTCTAAATCAGAAGTTTTAAGAGAGCTAGGCTTTGAATTAAGAATCATATCTGGACCCTACTAAAAATATTCTTAAAGAAAAAAAAAGTAGCCTTAGCAATCCACTTGCTTATCAACCAGCTGATCTGCTTCCGTGCAGCAGTGGTGAATATGATAGAGATTGGGGAAAAGTAGAAAGTTGCTCCTATGTTTAGTATCTTTGTGTGTGACAATAGCACCAGTTAGCTAAAATCAGGGACCCTCTTCTCCCTCTGTTGTTGATTAGAACAGAGATGACTTAAAACAAAGAAAGGGGAAGAACAGAACAGCCATCTACAAGCACAAAGCACATAAAATATTGGGCTAACATCTCAGCTAGTGTAAATTAGTATTGATCCACTGACTTCTGTTCACACCAGGTGGGGACTGGGCAATTTGATTCTTTTACTGAGGAAGAAGCTGAACCATCTACATTATATTATATGGGTTCTGACAAAAGACGAGACGAGACAAGTGCCCCATGCTTCAGTTTCCCATTTGAATCCCCACTAATGCCATACAAAGTTTATCTTCCAGTCCATCATAGTGTAATAAAAATATAGGACAACATGCATAACCAAAAGTCCCATGACATAGTCCAAATCCCCCAGTGCATATAAGTCTTCATTTATGCTTCATTCCTACCATCCTTCCATTCCTACTATCCCTCCATCACACCTGGACTTTATCAGTCCTCCTCTGTCCCCCTGCTCCACCCTAGCCCTTCCCTCTGGGCCGCAACCCCATTCTTTCCAGCAGGAGCTCCCACAAGGTCTCCACTGGGAGCCTTTCATAGTCCACTAGGGCCCAGATCTCTGGCAGAGAAACATCAGCAGGCAAGTCCCACAGCTGCTTCTCATTCCTTCATCACTCTCTGCCCTACCTTCTGGCTCTGAACTGTAAAGCCAGAGCCATCTCCCTCTTCTAGTGCTGCCCTCAGCCCTCTCCAGCTCTGCCTCGAGGACACCAGCCAGCCAACTGCTCTTGCTGCTCTATCACCAGCTCCCAGGAACCATCTGTCTCTGAGAGCTCCTCTTCTTCTTCTGACAACTAATCTGCTCTAAGTCCCCTTCTCACTAGGCCCCTTATATCTCCTCCAGGGCTGCCCCACCCTCATAATTGGCCCAACTAGAAGCATCTTGAGTGGGTTAGGAATACTGAGCCTAGTTTAATTTAATGGGACAACTACCTTGTTACATAGTCACATACTAATAAGGGGCATTAAAAATTAGTTCTATATTTTATAAAAAGTCATTGTCACAGTTCACAAAATAAATAAATAAAAATTGCATAGGCTGAATTTAGATGTGTTACAATTTTTCTCCCAGGACTAAAAAGTTTCAAAGCAAACAGATGACCTCAATGTCAATAATATTTTAGTTCACGTTTATGACAATAATTCAAACACCCATGTCCATCCATCACTTATACTCTAATAAAATAGTTGTAGTGTATTTTGCCCTTTGATTATTTTTTTCTAAAATCGCTTCTTAAAGTCCTGTATACTGCCATATTTTAGTGGTGCTTATAATTTGATCAGCCTGTTCAACTCACCCCCTGAAAGTTGTAAGCTTGTTAATGAATGCTACATATCTATTAATAGTAACAGATATCAAAGTACAGTACTAGGTCAAATAGATGCTTATTTTGGATAGCACCGTTTGTCACCAAGATAAAACAACTTGTTAATTTTATGCATGAAATCAATTGATGTAAATTTCCTGGCATATGTTTCAGTTCTCTTCACTTATTAGTGGCTTTCCCAGAGGAAAGAGAAGGCATAGGAGTTGCAGAGCTAAAAGCAGATTTTGCCAGTTTCAGGCTAGCAAGTAATGACACGAGTATAATAGTTTCAAAAATTCTGAACCCAAAAGTTCTTGTAATTATTCAGAAGACATTCCTTATCAACAGACCTTGTTCACATCTCTGAATGTGAACATGTTTATACCAATTTTTTTTTGTCATAGAGAGAGAAAGCCAAATTCTTCTCTGATTTAGGTTAAAACTAGTGGGTCTGAGAGCAGAATTTGGCCTACACTGTTTTATCTGGAGTGTCCTGACTACACTGTAGACCTGTACCAATGCAAACTGAAGTGATGGATTTGTACTGGTGCAAGTTACCTCAGTGCAGTATGTCCATACCATATATCTTGTTTCTGAACCACCGTGCATAGCAATTTAATCAAATGTTGCAGTTGCTCTACATTTGGGTACTTATTTCATAATTCCCAAGATAGCTCTCGTAAGCAGTAGATTTATGGGAAATAGAACAAGGTATTCTGGGAGTCTATAGTGATTGAGAGAGAGGTTGATACTCTGAAAATTCACTAAAATTTACAGCCATCCTTCTCTTCCCACCCCCTAACATGTTCTCAAAATATTAGTCAAACAAACAATTGCTTTACAGAGAGTCAGAGTTCTGCTGCATGTCCTGAAAATTCGACGGTGAGACTTAAGGAATATTGCAGGCAGTCAGACACAAAGATCTGGACCTGAACTAAATGCTGCAATTCCTTGATGTTGACTGCTGTTCCAGTCTACAGTTTAGCACTATCATTAAGCATAACAAGAACATCTTTTAATATAAGAGGTTACAAAAGAGAAGCTAGTAATTAGTAATTAGCCCAAACTGGAAGGACTGATGCCAATTCCAACTGTTGCCACCAATATTTCAGAAAACTTGGATTTGGGTCTAAATTCACATACTGGGCCCATCTTTAATAGTAGTTTAGTTTTATTATGATGTAAAGATTTCTACACAGCCAATTGACTTGTAATCAGTCCATTTATGGAAAATTAGTCAGCCCATTATGCTCCACTTAGTGTCAGACCTACAGCAAAATGGAGTTATGTGTTACCAACCAATTTAGTGAGAGTAAGATCCTGGCCTTACCCCTCAGGCAGTAAGAGAACTACAGAAACATGCCAGAACTCTTGTAATTCCGTGGTGCATGGGCAGACAGACGCAGAGAGGCTGCACAAGAGCTTTTGAAGCCCAAAGCACACTAGGAACAAAGCACTATGATGGCTCACTCTAGAGGTAGGTATAAGGAAAGTTGTAGAGAAAGAGGGTAGAGTGGCAGGGCATGGACAACTATGTTTACAAACTGTGTATAGTCACTGGGAACAAACGAAGTAAGGTCAGGTGGAAGGGAGGGTGTATGTTTACCATAGCTACTGCTGCAGCCTTGCTGATGGAATTTTGGGGGGTGGAGGGCTGTAAAGAGGATTCAGTCACATAAGATTGTAAAACGGTTATGGGGGAAGCCTTGCTATGGTTTACATTATCAACCTTCAAGTTGAATCTTTTTGCTCTATTCTTTTATTCTTTCCATAAGGAAGACTGGTTGGCTAACCTAAGTGTTATCATTAGAGCAGAATTTTCCAAAGTGCCATGACTTTTGAATAAACTTTTTTGATCATGTTAAGAATAAAAGACTACTAATTTCACTGCAATAGTAAATAGAAAATCCCATTTGTGCACAATATACACTTTTTTCAGGAATTGCTATTGCCTATGTTATGCTGCAAAAATCAATGAGGCAAACCACGATCTGCTGACTACTGGTCATGCAAGGCAAGTCTGCCTAGAAACTCTGATACGGATATATATTTTTTAACGTTAGATGTCTTCGTTGAGCACTGTTCTGCATGTAAGATCTGTTCTGCATCTACAGAAGATGTGTCACAGGGACAGTCTGCTAACCTGTGCACTGTCCTCTTTCACCCCAGAAGAGCCAGGAAAATGTGGATGAGAGGGGGGCAAGATGGGAGAGTCTTACTTTTGAACACTTGGGGTGAAATCCTGGCCCTATTTAAATTCTGCCTTTGACTTTGGAATCAAGATTTTGTGCTTTGTTTTGTGATTTTGTTATTAAATTTGGAGAGGTAGCTGCATTCTTTCCTATCATTCTCTTTGCCATTCCTCCCACTTTTCTCCCCATGTTTTCCCCGTTCCCATCTGTTCCTCTTTATGCTCATTTTTCCTCCCTACTTTTACCCTCACAGTCTCATATTCTTCACACTCTAGAATCCATCCTTGCATTCCTCTGTTCCCCACATTCCCCTGCAACCTTCTCAGTGTTCCTCCTGCACCCCACATTAGCCTTAGTCTCCTGCCTCTAAACGTGACTATCATCTTCACTAAATGCTGCCTGACTTCGGTCAAATTGGGAACAATGTGATTTATCTGTCATCATTATCTGGCCAGCCTCGTTTACTTCTGCAAAAGCTGTAGGGAAATAGTGGCCCTGTTAACTGCTGACAGCTTGTGGCTTCAATTGCTTTGAAGGTAATGTAATACGAAGGCTATTCCAGGCAAAGACAAAAGTTCACACAAATTTTGTGGACAACAGGATAGATGATAAACAAACTGAGTCAAAACATTTATCACAAGACTACAGATAATATTGAATAAGTTAACTGAATATTTATAAGTGATTTGGTGTGAGAGTTTTGAGTGAAGGTTTGTGTGACATTATTTATATGTGACCCAGCACATCCATCCCTAATTGTAACATAGAGTAATCAAGATAATCTGCTAGGTATGGAGGGGTAGCTGCACTGGCAATAAAGTGTCTGGAGAGTTATGATAGTTAGTCTCCCATATTCCTTCCAGAAATTATATAAATGGTCTCAGTTGTGTTACAGATTCTTAAATGAACTTTTTTACATCTAATACTAAGTTATAAAAACCTACAACTACATCTCTCACTGGGATATGTGGAAAGAGAAATCAAATCTAGAAATACAAATGACAACATAATTATAACTTTAAGACAATAAAATAAAGTGCCTATAAGTCATTCTGTCTCACATTTATTGAAACTCTGAGTACACAAATAAAAAACAGAAATGCAGTCAAATGGCAGATGATAATATGGATCCTTTTATCAGACAGCCTCATTTTTCTTGTAAAGCATCATGTACAGACAATTTTATGTCATAGAAATAAAGATGATTCTAGGTTGGTAAATAGTGTGGGTAAATGACTACTGTGACCATAAAATATACAAAGAAAATCTGAGGGACATTATTCATGTGACCTAGTATAGATTATATAACACTGAGAGCAGTCAATTACAAATATGTCATTACAGTTTACCTAACTCTCTAATATAGATGCCACCATAGAGAAAACCACCAACTACAGTACTACAGAAGAAAAGGAAAATCATTCTTTCTTAATGAGTCCTGTAAGTTTTAAGTTAAAAAAAATAAACCAGAGGATAGCAATGAGTGATAAAGTGAGAAGGGGAATGACAAGAGTTTAAAATAATAAATACTAATTGGAAATATTCCTAAGTAAATATATTGTTGCACCTTGATTTTAGGTTATTACATTCTGAAATTTAAAGAGTAGAAAATTGTTACTTGATTTATATGACACATGTAAAGGCATTATCCATGTATTAAGTTGCAGTCATGTGTTACGTTAAGGACAGTGAAAGAATGGTATTGGTAGATATAGCTGTATTTTTACCCAGTAAACAGATTTGGGAAAGTGTTAAATTGAGCTTTTTGCTTAAATTAGCCGTAGCTTCAAACTAGACCATTGTGGGAGCTATTCATCAAGACTCCCACTAGCAAGCCAGAAGAACCAGTCTAGGAAGTAAGAGTGGGCAGGGACATGAAAAAGGCGTACGAAAGAGGGGGAGAAAGGTTGGAGAATAGGCTCCTGTGATGGTGTGAGGAAACACTGTGCCCTGCTACATGACTGAGGGCCTTTCTTCTTTAATCTGTAAGTAGTACAGTTGGAGAAAACCAGTCCAAAGAAATTCAAAGCAAGCTGCAGTTTAGAAGAGCTTTGGGCCTTGCTGCTTGGTTGTTATTTGACTTCTAAAAACTATGTAAGAAAAATTACTGCAAGGGACCAACTTCTATTTAATTATGATACAGTTGCATTCAGTTTCTCAAATGAACATTTATGTCTGTATACGCCTTCTAAATGACTAATAGAATAATTATGCAGTTTATGTTTTATAAAGCATATTTTCCATATAGTGATATTGATGTGATAAGTTTACACCTATGCAAAAAACATTTCAGAGTTAAATACTTTCACCTGCCCTCTGCTCACTAACCCATCTTCTCAAGACTTATTTAATATTCTGTCCTCCTGAGCAGCTTCAAACAGGTAAAAATATTTTATTGGCACTCATTTAGCATGATCTGCATAACTTGCTCATTGCTTTGCCATTCAGGAATGATGTAGCCATCCCAAACTCAGGCCAACAAAAAGTTCTTGAATCAGTTCACAATCATATATTCTGTATAGGCAACATGGGATATATTCCAATACTTTTTCTCTCATGCATGTGAGAGATTTTTATATAAAAAAGTGAGATGCAACTGTTGTATGTAATGGGCCTGACTGTTTTAAAAAGGCAGTCAGCTGCAAACCAGCTGAGTGGTGAACAGCTGGGAGGCTAACAGAGGGAGTTTGACTGGGGAGAGCGCATTGAAACTTTCATCTTGCAGGCTTCTATGAGTAGTTACTGCAACAGCTGAGGAAGCTTTTAGAAGGAAGGTAATATGGATGGCGAGCGATCAGCTGTTGTGACCTGCACAGGATGTGCCATGTTTATCTTTCTTCCAGAGGACAGAAGCAACTTTGTCTGTACAAAAAGCAAGCTGGTCTCCATATTGGAAGAGAAGGTTCAAGATCTGGAGAAACAAGTATCAATCCTGCATTGCATAAGAGAAAATTAAGATTTCCTGGACAGACGTCAGGCTACACTTCTGCAAGGCACAGCATTCTGAAAAGCCAGAGCAGGCTGCGCAGCGGGGACAGAAGGACAGTGAAAAAATTTGGCAGCATGTGACCTCCAGAGAAAGAAAGAGGAGCATTCATATACCAGCAGCGCAGATACAGATGAGCGACCGTTTTCATGTTCTCTCCACAGGTACTAATGAGGAGAGTGGATGAGATGTTACATCACAAGGAAGGGAGCAGGAGACGACTCCACTGATTGGAAAGCATGAGATGCACTGTCCTAGGGATGGGGGTTTCACAGTCACCGCTCGCAAGAGAAGGAGGTGGGTGGTGGTGGTCAGAGACTCCCTCCTCACGGGGACTGAGTCATCTGTCTGCAGCTTACCACCCACAGTAATCTGGGGGGCACGTGGCCCTGCATTCTCTCCCCCCTTCACACACACAAGTGTCGCCTCTGGTTCCAGCCATGTGCCCAACAATAGTTGGGGGTTTTTTTTGCATCTCCTCCAAACTTTTCCCTCTTGCAATCTGGGTTCCTCTTTTCAAGTTCTAGACAGGTTGCTACAACCACCACTGAAGTCTTCCCACATGTGTAATTTTTGAAAACAAGGCTGTTTTTTCTGCTCATCCTGCTTTGATGATTTTCAATGACTCCAATATGCTGAAGCTATTGACAGTGTAATTCGTGCCTAAAAGCTGTACTACTACTTTTGAATAAGCATGTAAATATAAAGCTTTCAGACAGTGTGGATTCTCTAATTGGAAATATGCTTCAGATGAATTTCAGAGGCAGCAAGTTTCTTTGTGTTACCCTGAAGCAGTCGATAGCCTTCAAAAAGTCACAAACTGCTGGTAACGTGCTAACTTTTCAGTATTCTCAGAAGAAAAAAAAAATCAAGAACCTCCTAATGAACATAGATAGTATACATTATCTTGACAGACAAGGACCAGTATTGCAAAGTCATTATCCTGAACAGGCTGAAAAATACACCTTTAAGTGTGGAAAGGTGCACTGAAAGTTTATTCAATAGCTTTGTTTGCAGACACAATTAATCCTGACATTTCAAAATGTGTGAAAAGGAGACAGTAGACACAAATTCACAAGGACAGTTATTCAAAATGAGATAATGGCAATCATAGCTTTAAAAATCATGAGGGATACTTGAGAAGTTTTCTGTCAAGTGATATACAATTATAGCAGATGAAACTGACTTTAACAAAGAGCAAGTGATTTTATGCCTGCAATACGTGGACGTGAATGTTCATGAAGAGTTATTTAGACTGAACAGGGTAATCTGTGCATAAGCAAAGATAATCCTATCAGAATCAGAGGATTCATGGACAATATTATGATGGTGCTGCTAATATAGCAGGCTTAGTATCAGATGTAAAAATTAGATTGTAACAGGAAGAACCAGAAGTTATATATTGTGACAAAGCTCGAAGTTTGTACTTGTGAGTCCTTCGCTTCTTGGCAGATTTAGGGGCCTCAGAAACTCATCTAGGCCCCAGAGTGACCTCCCTTTCTCAGTATAATTGGCAAGAGTCACCGCCTAATGAGTTACCTTCATCACAGGCCAGTATGGAAGATGGAAAAAGAGGGGAGCCCGGGCCCGCCCTCTACTCCGGGCTCCAGCCCAGGGACCCTAATAGTATCAGCTAAGATGGCTGACCTTTTATCCACAAAGCACAATACAATTCCCTGGGCTACTTCCCCACAGCAGTCCCCGCTTCTTCAAACTCCACTTCACCCGTACCTCAGGGCCTCCTTCCTTCAGTATGATATGTTGTCCAACACTCAGTCTCACCAACAGCATAACTTCCTTCCACAGCTCCTGACACCCACAGCCACCTGACTACCTGGGGAGGTTTTTATCTGGTTTCAGCCAGTCCCTGATTGGCTTCAGGTGTCCCAATCAGGCTAGCTGTTTCTACTCCTTTCTAGAAGGTTCTTAATTGGTCCCAGGTGTCTTGATTGGCCTGGAGTAGCCTTTGTTTGGCTATCCAGGGAACAGGGACCTGCACATCCTGAGACTAATATACCTGCCTTCCAGCACTCTCCTATATCCTTCTGGACTGACTCCGTCACAATATACTAATTGTGATAGGTATGCTTTGAATGTGGCTTGCCAGAACACTATTCAAAATAATATTCTAAAAGTGAATCTTGAACCTCTTTACAAACTTAGTTTAATAAGTTGCCCAAGATGCCAGTTTTCAGGAAATAAAATGTCAAGTGTTAAGTTTGTCACCAGGCATGAATGGCCTCTGTCCAACAAGACTGACTTTTTATGTAACAACATTGACTTCAGTTTCTGAGAACTACTGTTTGCAACCTCCCTACTTTCAAAGGATGCAACAAAAAGATCCTAAAAATGAGAGCTCACATTGGTGGCATAGCAGCTCAAATGGAAAAGTTTAACTTCTTCTTTCGTACTGAACTAGATTAAAAAAAAAAATCTATCTTCAAAACTCTACCAGGGTCAGACTTGCAACAACAGGAGACCAATCTGTCATGAAAAGGACACTTAATTCAATTCAGTCCAACCAATCAGATGAAAGGTACAACTTATTCTGGGGGCAAGTCATCAGAAAGCTGAAAGTTGGAGATAGAATGCCTGAGCTTCAGAGGAAGAGAAAACTTCTTTAGAGACATGCAACTAGAGACAGACAAGACGAGTTACCTAAGGTCAGCAAAGGAATTTTACAAGACATGTACTTGGAAGTAACTCATTTATCACAAGTCTTCCTCGTCTTATTTACAGATAGAGACTAACACGGCTGTTAATATTAAACCTGAGTTAATAATGTCTACTATTCAATGAAGTTTTAAACAGGAAGGTACAAAATTATTCAAGACTGTGACTTTCATAACTCCAAATATAATGAAAGTACAAGATTAAGACATTTTTAAGGTATATGGTTTCAGTTTCAGCCATGATCAATGGATTATTCAGCTTCATTAGTTACAAGCCAGTTTATAGAAAGATAAATGAAGTCAGTTCAGAAACGTCCAGGTTTGCTCAGTCAAACTAAACATCAGCTGTTTCCCAAAATGGTTTAAATTGGTAAAAATGGATTTTGGTAGAACTGGCAACTAACATTGTAAATTAGCATAAGTTCAGTGCTCTATATTGTACTAAAATATTGCTTCAATGTTCAATGTAACAACCAGGTATGGTTTACCAAGTACATCAGGTTAAACCTCATGAATATACATGAGTGTTTGCATGCATAAAATTGTGCATACATGTTACTTGCATATTCAATTAACTGTGTGCGCAAGATTGTTTATACAAAATTACAGGCCGCATTTTTCTTTAATGTGGCTTATTGGACTATGATGGTGCTATTATTTGTAGTGTTGTTGCTGAATGTTTGGAAATTGGTGAGACATGAAACTACCCTTTCAAACTGTGTGACAAATTATGATAAATATAGCTATTAAAGTGTATGTCCCAACTTTTTTCTAGAAAACAATTAATTTCAAGTTTAATTTTGCAGCTCTGGATATGCATTCTTTCTCAAAATATCAAGGAGAAAATATCGTACACTCCTGGGGATGGGAAAGGAAGAGGGATGTATCTTAAGTTGGTGTACCTTTGGGACTTGGGTCAGGGGACATGCACTACACACAAAGAAAGTTTAAATAAAAAAAGGATGCTGGGAAATTGATATATTTACTAGTATCACATCTGAAAAAACAAAAGTAGACTCACAGAATAAGTACAGTTTAAGGTTAAGATATTACACTGATATTTAAAGATAGGAGAGAATCAGAGGGGTAGCCGTGTTAGTCTGGAATTGCAGAAGTGACAAAGAGTCCTGTGGCACCTTAAAGACTAACTGAAATTTTTTCAGAGCATGAGCTTTCGTGGGCTAATACCCACTTCATCGGATGCATGCAGTGGAAGTATCCAGGGGCAGGTATAAATAGGTAGGCAAGAACCAGGTGGGAGATAACAAGGTTAGTCCAAT
>ML677335.1:26884454-26905679 GCA_007922305.1 Dermatemys mawii
CACACACACACACACACACACACACACACACACACACACACACACACTGATAGAGGAGGGTCAGGGAGCTGCGGTAGAGTGCTTGAGGAGAGATATGTAAGCTCAGAGCTAATTGTGACATGGCTCCCTATGGACTAGGGAAGGTTGCAGGTTGATTGGAACACCTGCAGTCAATTAAGGCCCTGCTAAGAACCTAATAAAACCCCCTGCTTCAGGCAGACAGGGGAGGAGGATAGGAGTTGGAGCAGTGAACTGTTGGAGGAGAGTCTGGAACCAAGACCACCCAGACCCTAGGTAAAGAGACACCTGACCTGTGTAGAGAGAGGGCAGGAAGCCCCACAAACTGAAGGGTAGGAGAGGGAAGTAGCTCAGGGGAAGGAATAACTAATTCAGGTGGCTTACCATTACCCTCAGGGCCCCTGGGCCCCTCCCTCTTCTAGGATACTAGTGGGGCAGTTAATACCCTATTCAGGGGCAAGAAATAGCTCTCTGAACCTCCCCACAAGAAGAGAAAGTGTGGGACCCATCATAATAGTGCCAGCAATTTGCCACATGTGGTGTTAGGGGTGGGATCCATGAGCTGGGGACTTAAACCAGGGTTAAAGCCAAGTAACTGGGAGAATCCTGGATCTAGCAAAGTTTTGATGTTTTTGAAGGTATTGTGAGATTTTGTCAGTTCCAAACAAGATCCTTAGTCTATCTTTCAGGGAGCTGGGTTGGATAATATTAATAGTAACAACACTGAGCTTTTGTCCTTAGATTTCAAAGCATTTTACAGAGGAGGAGCTTGTTATCGCCAGAACAACCTAAATTCTCAACAGTTCTAAGATTTTCTGTGCCTCCAGCTAAAAAACTCTTTGTAGTCCTTTTCACAGAGCCAGTTCTATTTAGTTAGGTGGGCAGCTCCAACCTCAGCTGGACCCAGGTATTTTGCTGCCCTAGGCAGCAAGCACAGAAGAGGGTGCCGGCTGTGGGGCATCCTAGCATCCGTTGAGCTGCCGCTGAAGGTTTGGTGGTGATTCGGCACCAGCTCTCCATAGCAGGACAGCAGACAAGCCGTTGACCTGCTGCCAAATTGCTGCCACGGGGGGCAAAAAGCTGTCCTCCAAATTCTGTTGCCCCAGGTAACTGCCTATGTTGCCTAATGGGTAGCGCCAGCCCTGGCTAAACCTTCCTCCTCCCTGTTAGGTATTGTCTCCACCTCACACCAAAGAGCATATTGCTCCTTCATTGTGCACAGCTGGCACAAACTGCAGCTCTCCCTCTAGGTTGGCTGGCACATTGTTGTGACTATAGGTGCCACAGCTGGACAGTCACTTCAATGTCTGTACCCTCTCCAAAATAGCAACAAGAAATTAGTATATCCCACACTTCTTGTTCTGTGGACCTATTGGTCAACATGAACCTTACAGACTGGGGGAGGCCTGGGCAGCATTTCCACTGAGCCAGCTTGCCACAGCCTCATGAATCTTAAAAGGTCAGTTCAGCAGGACAGGGAGAAGTGTTTTCACAGTCTCACTTACAATAATGTGCGTGCATACATGTGAGAATGAATCTCCAAAGATTACTGTAATAAAAAATTGTCTTTTCTGTACCTCCCTTTATTAGCTAATTTCCTTTTATCTCTAGAAATATATTTTAGACAATTAGAATGAGCTGAAAAATACATATGCATGATACAATTATGAAATCTAGAGGAGAGTCTCAGATCATTAGAGAAGTTTTGTTTTTATATATTCTAGTCTTTCAGATTCAACTCTTAATGACTGTAACTGACTCATAGTCTAGAGTTCGGTCATACTGGCTGAAATAAATATTATAAACAAAATAATTAAGAACATGCAAAGCCATCTCCGCCTTGGAGTGTTGTATTTGGACTATCACTCAAACCCACTACAATGTCAATTTCTCTCTCTTTTAAAATGGAAAAGGCTTAACAAGCCAACAACCAATTACTTATTTTCTGAATTAATAGACATTCCCCTTTACCTTGGTGGTAATCTGTTGATATCATCCTGAATAATAATAAAAGGAAAAGAGATCTTTCTATTCTGTTATTGCTATAGTTACATACTAGAAGTTCCAAACTTTTAAGTTACATTAAAAAAGAAGAGGATTCATGTCTTTGTTAAAATTCTATATGAAGATATACTGAAAAACAGAATAATTTGAAAGAGAAGATGAAAAACTTTTAAAATTAGTTTTTTTTTTTAAATCCAATTGGGCTGCATGTATTTCTTCAAAATTTAGTCATTCACAAATATTGAATATGGCTTTCAGTATTTGACTATGGATCAAGCATCTTCATAAATCAAAGCTAGCATTAACGTAACTTTACTTGTGTTTAAATATTCCAAATCTGAGCAAACAATGTTCCTCTCAGTTTGAGCCCACAAAGAGTAGAGTCTAATCAGAGGGAAAGAATCATTTGGATCATCTTACTGTTTGATTGTTGATTTGTACTAGGTTAGCCACAACATAGTGGATCATTTTAATATAGGTTAGTTATATTAAAAAACCTTTAACAAGTGGTGTGAAGTCCCTCATGTAAAATAAGTCTTACATGTAAAATAAGTCTTATGCATTGAGATCTGCAGACACCATATGCTGACTTCATTTCAATGCATTAACGACTTTCCTGACCTTTTAGGCTTTGCTTGAAATCATAATGCGTTATTTTTTATTACTTAACTACAAAGGAAAGTATGTTCTATATATTTTAGATTCCTCTGTAGTATATGTCTGATACAAGCTGTCATGCTTCAGAGCATCTGGATATCAAATTTATAATTTAGTATTAGATTCTGACCTTTTATGTAATTTATGAAATGACAAAGAGTCCTGTGGCACCTTAAAGACTAACTAAAATTTTTTTAGAGCATAAGCTTTCGTGGGTTAATACCCACTTCGTCGGATGCATGCAGTGGAAGTGGGTATTAGCCCACGAAAGCTTATGCTCTAAAAAAATTTTAGTTAGTCTTTAAGGTGCCACAGGACTCTGTCACTTCTGCAATTCCAGACTAAGACGGCTACCCCTCTGATTCTATGTAATTTATGTGTGGTAGCTTATTTCTAATGGTTTTGGGACATGTATAAAAATATTTGTCTAGTGAACATGATCTGAAAAGTATATTGGATTCAATAGCAAAGAACAATTGTCTATCTGGAAAGTGTTAGCAAAGGAAGATTATGACTAGTGGTCATGCATACAGATTGGAAGACAGAAAGAGGAGAGTGCTCAATATCCAAAATCAATGGGACAATGGATAAAGCAGACCAAAGTTATGGAAAAGGATGTAATAGGAACATAAGAATTGATATACTGGGTCAGACCAATGGTCTCTCTAGCACAGTATCTTGTCTCTGACAGTGGCTAATGCCAGATGTTTCAGAGTGAATGCAGAGAACAGTAATTCTGAATGATCTACCCCAGTTATCCAGTCCCACTATCCCAGCTTCTGGCAGTCGGAGGTTTAGGGATAGCTGGAGCGTGGGGTTGTATCCCAGACCACCTTGGGTAATAGGCATTGAAGGAACTATTCTCCATTAACTTGTCCAGCTCTTTTTGGAAACCAATTATACTTTTGGCGTTCGCAGAATTCCATGACAACAAATTCCTCAGATTGACTGTGTGTTGTGTGAAGCAGTATTTCCTTTTGTTTGTTTTAAACCTGATGACTATTAATTTCATTGACCACTAGTTCTTGTGTTATATGAAGGGGTACATAAGACCTCCCTATTCACTTTCCCTATACCATTGATGATTGTAAAAACCTCAACCATATCCTCACTTAATTCTCTTTTCCAAACTGAACCAGTCTTTTTAATCTCTCATTTGGAAGCTGTTCCATATTCCTAATAATCTTTGCTGCCCTTCTTGGTACCTTTTCCAATTCTAGGGTGTCTTTTTGAGATGTAGCAACCAGAGCTGCACACAGTAGTCAACGTGTGGGCATACAATAGATTTATGATATTTATATTTATTACTCCTTTTCTAATAGTTCCCTACATTGCTGGCTTTTTTGGGGGGGTGGGGGGGGGACTGCTGGTGCATGTTGAGCGGATGTTTACAGAGAACTATCCACAATGACTCCAAGTTCTCTTTCTTCAGTGATAAGAAAATTTAGCCCACGTCATTGTATATGTATACTTGGGATTATTTTTTCTCTTTTGTATTAGCTTGCACTTATCAACACTGAATTTCATCTGCCACTTTATTGCCCAGCCACCCAGATTAGTGAGATACCTTTGTAATTCTTCTCAGTCAGGTTTGGATTTAACTACCTTCAGTAATTTTGTATCATCTGCACATTTTGCCTTCTCACTATTCACCTCCTTTTCAGATCATTAATGAATATGTCAAACAGCATAGGTCCCAGTGCAGATCCTTGGGGTACCCTGCTATTCACCTCTCTTAATTGTGAAAACCGATGATATATTCCTACCCTTGGTTTCCTATCTTTTAAGCAGTTACTGATCTATGTGAGAAGCTTACCTCGTATCACATGACTGTTTAGTTTGCTTAAGAGACTTAAGTGAAGGACCTTGTCAAAGGCTCTCTCAAAGTCCAAGTACTCTGTATCCACTGGATCATCTTTAGCCACATTCTGGTTGACAACCTCAAGCAACTGGCTCACTACAAAAGCAAATTTCCCTCTGTTGGTATTGGCACCTCTTCATCAATTATTGGGAGTGGACCACATCCACCCTGACTGAATTGGCCTTGTCAGCACTGGTTCTTCACTTGTAAGGTAACTCCTTCTCCTCAGGTGCAGTATATTTATGGCTGTAATTTGTAATTTTCACTCCATGCATCTGAAGAAGTGGGTTTTTTCCCCCATGGCAGCTTATTCCCAAATAAATCTGCTAGTCTTAAAAGGTTCACTGGACTCCTCATAGTCCACATGCTGTTTAGCCATGGTAGCATTTATTTTTAATTTGGGATAGACATTTATTTTGAGCCTCTATTATGGTGTTCTAAAATAGTCTCAATGCACCTTGCAGGCATTTCATCCTTATGACTGTTCCTTTTAATTTCTATTTAACTAGCTTCCTCCTTTTGGTGTAGTTCCCCTTTTTGAAGTTAAGTGCTGCTGTGGTGGGTTTCTTTGGCATTTGCCCCTTAAAAAGATGTTAACTTTAATTACATTATTGTCACTATTACTGTGTGGTTCAACTACATTCACCCCTTGGACCAGATCCTGTGCACCATTTAGAACTAAATCTAGAGTTGTCTCACCCCTTGTGTGTTCCAAGGGGCTGTCGTTTTTTGTCTAGAAATTGCATCTGTGAATGCTTCCTGAGGTGACACGTACCAGTCAATGGGAGGATAGTCGAAATCCCCCATTATTATTGCCATTTCTGCCTTTGCAGCTTCTCTAAACCCCTTTGCATTTCACAATCACTGTCACTATCCCAGTCAGGTAGTCAGTAATATATTCCTACTGCTGTATTCTCATTATTTAAGCATGGAATTTCTATCCCTAGAGATTCTATGGTACAGTTTGATTCAAGATTTTTAATATATTTGACTTTTTATACTTTTTCACATACAGTGCCATTCCTCCACCAGCACAAGATCATGGTAGGATTCAGAGAGCTGGAAGTGGCTCAAGGGAGAGGAAACTAAAGAGTTAGGATAAGAGGAGGTTCTGAAGGAAAACTCCAGGCACATCCAAGTATGGGAGAAAACTTAGGCTAGAGTTCCCTGCTGTATTTTTCGGTTTTAAGTAACCAATAAATTCCAACCCAAGTTCCAGATACTAATTATGGGCCTGTGCATTCTAAAGACAGAGCTAGAGCCTAGCCCATTTGAAGGCAGATAATTCTAACTTCTGTTTAGGAAAGAAAACCAACCTAAAATCAAAGCCTTTGCTGCTTTCCACATAGTGTTACTTGAAATAACTACATTTTTTTGCCACCCTGGAATACAAAGAATAATATCAGATTTGTTTGGTAACTGTAGGTAGATTCAATTTAAAAAATAAAATAACGAATTGGAAATGTTTTATTTCAAAACAAAGTAATTCCCATTTAATAGGAAATTTCAAGATTTCAACTTGTTCCATTTCAGAATGATTTTTTAAAAAAATCTCCTAGGGAATGTGAATTTTGCATTTTGATTAGCTCTGTACAGGAGACTCAGCAAGTCTTTGAAACATACATTGTACAGCTGGATTATTCAGTAAATTAAGGAGCAAGCTCCTAACAAATTTTAACAAGATATATAATTGACTGTTTTCTATGTCTTATATATTGGAAAAGTCTGGCTAGATTTTCAGGACAGCAAAATATATTTTCTGATCTCCTGCAAAATTTCATATGTTTTCTCCAAAGCACCGTTAGAGTTCTTAAAATGGTTTGAAATTTTAACATTAGCAAAGCTACTTACCTTTCTCCTGATAGTCTTAAAAATGGCTACGCTGTTTTTGTGGAAACAAAAAATTAAATCTGAGGCACAGAGTAAGGGGAAATCCTGTCCCCACTGAAGATAATGTCAAAAGTCACTGAAGTCAATGGGGTCAAGATTTCAAACCAAGCATGGAAAATTGGAGCCCAAACAGTACAGCACAGTTATAACCAACTGTAAACAGGGAATAGATTTGGGAGTTGCTATTAAATAAGGTTACTAACTTTATTAATAGGGTCACTAGCAGCTCTCCTATAATCCATAATCTATTTAAAAATAATATCAAACAAAATCTAAAGATCATATTTTTTTAGAGCAGCCCAAATTAATGTCCTTGGAAACAGCTTTAATGTCATGATTATCATTATCTCCTATTATCCTATTTAATTGCAAAGGCATGTGGGAAAATTTTACAATGATGTATAAATATTTAGGAATTCTAACAATCCTTTGAACATCTTTAAATTCCACTCATCAAAGAATGTAGGGTCAGAGAGCACTCCAATACTTGCATTTCAGGATTAACGGGGTGAACAGATGGTTAGACATCTGCTTTGGAAGCTGGTGATGACACCACAGACATCAGCAGTGCTTCTGTTTTTTTGCAATTGATTTATTCTTTGAGACATGAATGTCTGCTTCAATGCTTTCATGTAAGGGTTTAATAGAGTTAACTTGATGCAGAAGAGGAAAGAGGCATGCTTACACTTTTATGGACTATGATTGCTAGGGGTTCAGTTGTCAGGACAAGTAGGAAGGTAATAAGGGACAACTTTATTACAGTTCTCCTCCCTAGAGGGAAAACAAGCAAATTCTAAACAATTAGTGGTTATTCATGCATTTCAAAAGTCATACAATAATGCCGCCCCTGCAAGGTGACTGTACTTCAGTGCAAGAAAGTCTGATAAGGATTTCAACTAAACCAGACACAGCAGCCGCCTAACACTACTAAGAGATTTTCTATAGAAAGAAATCCATCTGCTCAGCATGTTCTGGTTTACTGAGGTCTACGTTGGATATTAGAAAAAACTAATTTCACTAGGAGATTGGTGAAGCCCTGGAATGGGTTACCCAGGGAGGTGGTGGAATATCCATCCTTAGAGGTTTTCAAGGCCCATCTTGACAAAGGATGATTTTATTGGGATTGGTCCTACTTTGAGCAGGGGGGTTGGACTAAAATGACCTCGAGGTCTCTTCCAACCCTAATCTTCTATGATAGCGATTATGAACAGCTAGCAGCTTAAGCAAACTAAGTATGACTATTAATTAACAAGACAGATCTATCTGATGTGAAAAGAGAGATACACTGCCTTTTAGTCAAATTATGTTGTCATTTCCAGGACAGAGTAACCATGAAGCGAAAAATGGATGTTCGAAGACAATGGGTCAAGTTTTGCCCTGACTTACACACCCCACTAGTTTCAGTGAGGCTGCAGGTGAGTAAGTCAGTGTAGAACAGTGGTGGGCAACCTGCAGCCCATATGCCGCACGTGGCCCATCAGGCTAATCCACTAGCTGGCTCTACAACAGTTTGCTTGCATTGACCTTCTGCAGGCATGGCTGCCCGTGGCTCCCAGTGGCTGCGGTTCCCAGTTCCCAGCCAATGGGAGTTGCAGGAAGCAGCGCAGGCTACAGGGAGGTGCTGGCCAGCACTTCCCACAGCTCCCATTGGCCAGGAATGATGAACCATGACCACTGGAAGCTGTGAGTGGCTGTGCCTGCAGTCAGTCAATGTAAACAAACTGTCTTGTGGCCTGCCTGCAGATTATCCTGATGGGCCGCAGGTTGCCCACCACTGGTGTAGAATCTGTATCTATACAGGTACAGGGTGCCTGTCCCAAATCAAAAATAACCAGTTCTGGTTATTCTTCATTCTTGATTAGGGGAATCCCTGCTGCACATAATAATTGAAAATTCATCAGTTTCTGGGCTTCCTGTCTGAACAGCAGTTGGAAATATAGTGTCAACATTTTCAAGTTCCCACAGCAGGTCTGAGTTCGTGTCTTCCGTCCCTTACGATGGGCATTTTCTATGGAAAGGCAGGCATCTCAGAAATGGAAAGGGGGAAAAAGTGACTAAATTTGGGATCAAAGTGTGGCTGAAGATCAAGAAAGACAAGGTAGCGATGAGCAATCACTGGCACTCAAAAAAGTTAGATATATTTAGATAAGTTTCATATAATTACACACACTTAATCTTGAGTTTAGCTAATCACATGTCAAAATGCCATATTTTGTTTATCTGTTAAAGCAATAGCTATTGGCACATTCTCTCTCACCAATAGAAGTTGATCCAATAAAAGACATTACCTCATCCACCTTGTGAGCCAGAAGGCAGATAAAGGAATGCTCTAAACAGCCCAACACCGATCTAAGTTTGCCAAGTCGGAGAGGCTGAAAAGACCATGTGCTATGGCTGTTTTTCCAGCAGTGAGGTTACAAGTAGAAGCCAACATCAGAGACAAAAGCTGCATTTTCTGTCTTTGCTGTTCTTTTCTCTCCCCTTCTGTGTATTTCTCTCGTTTTGTCTTTTAGGAAATGGGATCAGACTTTAACAATAGCTCCAGCCCATTTGACTTACTTCTCCTTCTCCCCAACAGAACCATTATTACCAGACTGTCAGACAAGTGTGGGATTTTTCCCCTGTTTTAAAGATTCTCTCTAGCTAGAGAGAGAGGGAACAACGGTTGTTCAAAAGAAATCCTTATTTAATACTTAAAATGTAAAGTGCTTTAACTGGTTTTTTCTGTACATTTTATTAAAGACTAAAAGGATTTTTAATGGTGCTTGTGCCATGATATTAAGAAGGCTGAGGACTCCATTTATGCTAACACATTTGATTCTTGGGCCACTTATGCCATCTAAATTAATACAACAGAACATTCTGGAGTGCCGGTACTTTGCTAGGGTCTAAGATGGAAATTTCCTCTCTATTTCTTGCAACCAATCTCTGTTTTTGTCTCCAGATCACTAAGACAAGTAACTTTTTCTTTGGGCTTTTACATTTTACAGGGACAAGCACAGACCCTACCACCTGGATGGGTTCTCCAGTGTACACACATACCTTCATTATTCAGTCTGACTTGAGCAATTGTAATCAATGACTATATATTTCAGTAGTGCAAAGTCTCTATCTATTTCCATTTGTACTGACTGTTTAGAGCCACCATTATGTTACTTCATTTGGTCCCACTTTCTTCCCTTTTACATAATATGTATTGCCTCCTCCTGTGTCTTCCTTCCACTCCGGGTAAAAATCCCTCTGCTTTCTTCCTTTCCCTTTGGTCTTTTGTTGCCTAGGGTTAAGATGCTGTTGGAGAGTCACCTTTGCATTACTGGCTAACTGTGCAGTCTTGAGGCATTTGTGACACTGGACTGTTTTAAGAACTGATGCAAAATGAGCTCCTCCACACTGATATCACTGCTCAGGAACTTGAGAATTTCTCAGCCTGCTTTGCATTTTATTTATTGAGTCAGTTTGATTTGCCCTGCATTTTAAGTGAAAATCTTGTAACTTTTTAACTGCTGTTTCCATTGCTGTTGCTAATTCTACTGCTTTGGGCTAAGTTAAGCTCCCCTTTAATGACAACCATCTTTGTATTCTCTCAATACCACAAACAAATGTGTCTTGCAGTATATCCTCTAGACCATTTCCAAGTGAGCATTATTCCATTTAGTGCCACAACATACACAGGTATACTTTCACCTTAACTCTTTATTCATCTTCTGGTTTCTGAGAGCCAGTCTATGCTGGAATCGCTACAGTGGTATCGATGTGGATGCACCACTGTAGCATTGCTAGTGTAGACTCTCTGTGCCGATTGGAGAGCTGTCCCACACAACCCCAAGCAGCGGTAGCTATGTCAACGGGAGAAATTCTCCCACCAACATAGTGCTGTCCACATTTACACTGACCTCGGCGCCACTTACATTGTTGGGGAGGAAGACTTATCCACACCCCTGTGTGACACAAGTTATACAGAAGTAAGTGTTAGTATGTACTCAGCCTGAGGTTGTAACAAACTCATTCAGAACGAGTAGGTTTGACTGCCACAGACACCGAGGAAAATTTCTGTTTGCCCTAATCTATATCTCAATTGCAAGAAAATAGTGGGTCAGTTTTTCAAGATATTGCTGCCATTCTTCATTAAACTCCACAATTTTCCCATGAATTGCCATTCTTGTGTTTTTTCTTGTTGCCAATTTATTCAGCCACATGGAAACAGAATGGAGGAAAACACATGCTAAACAGAAAACGAGAGAGGTGTAGAGCATGACTCAAACCTATAATACTCAGTCAGTTTTCTCAACCTTTCAGGAGTCTGATTTTTCTTGTGTAGCCCAAGTTTCACCTCACTTAAAAACTACTTGCTTACCAAAGCAGACATAAAAATACAAAAGTGTCACAGCATGCTATTACTGAAAAGCTGCTTACTTTCTCATCTTACCATATAATTATAATATAAATCATCATATAAATATTGTACTTACATTTCAGTGCATCAGTGTATATTTCAGAGCAATATAAACAAGTCATTGTATGAAATTTTAGTTTGTACTGACTTTGCTAGTGCTTTTTATGTAGCCTGTTGTAAAACTATGCAAATATCTAGATGAGTTGATGTACCCCCTGGAAGATCTCTGTGTATCCGGAGGGCTATACTTACCCATGTTTGAGAACCACTGCTCCAAGTAACCCATTTAACCCCTTGAGGGTCATTTTACTATATCAACAGTTACTGCCCGGCTTCAACACAAACTGAATTTTAATCAAAGTAGCTTATGAGGATACAACCAAAGGTAACTTGTTTAACATTTGCATGTAAGGGCTCCCTTGATGGTCCAGACTTTTGTTCTCACTTTATTTCTTGCTGGTAGAGGAACAGACTAGTCTCAGGATATGCATGCAACTCCAATAAGCATTAACAAGAATTATACATCAGCAGTGTGGGAAAACTATACCTGTAGGCTGGTATAGCTAACACCCTTGAAAATTTGGCCCTTTGCCATGGCACTAGGGTTTAAAAAAAAATTGCTATTGCATCCCTTTCTTAGTAGTTTTCTTAATTAAAATCAAAATTAGAGGGACACTGTTTGGTTTTGACTATATTTTTTGCAGGTGATGGGGTTTTTTTTAAACAAAAAACAAGTAATTCATTTTTATTTAAAACAAAGGTTCCATTTACTTTAATCCTTCAAAAAATGTTGTCAGCAGCCTTCAGCCTGTTAATCATGCATAACTCTAGAGTAACAAACTAGTGCATGTTTTCACAATAAAGGAGTAAAACTTCTGTATGCCATTCTAATCTGAATAATGATCATATATACTAATGCCAGTTTGTAACCTAATACTTCTGTCCCTTGAGTATGTTCAGTCTTCTGCATGCTTTGTGACAGAAAATAACTTTTTATTCCCTTTTGTGTGTGTTAGCCACTGAAGAACCAAGATGGCTAAGAGGGAATGACCTGGATTCTGGTCCTCCCTGTGAATCATTCACAGAGCTGCTTAATTTTTTTCAGTCACTTTGACTTCCACAAACCCTTTGAAGATAACATGCTTTATTTGAAAGCATAGGGTCATACAGCTATAACTGAGGGCCTAATTGGACATGTTCAAGTTTCATTGCTGGATGTGTGTGAAAAAGAACATCATGATTTGAGTCTAGGTCAGGGGTCGGCAACCTATGGCATACATGCCAAAGATGGTACGCGAGCCGATTTTTAATGGCACGCTGCTGCCTGGGAGGGAGGGGGAGGAAAAGAGGGAGAAACTGGAGCTGCAGTGCTGCTCTAGGGAAGAGGCAAGGGACAGGGGTGGAATCAGGGAATATCCCCTCCATCCCTCTGCCGTGAGCACCCCCAGGACTCCAGGCCACACGCCAGCCCTCTGCCCTGATCCTTGAAGCCCTCTTTCACACATCCAGCCCTCTGTCCTGACCCTGCAACCCAGCCTCCACTCCCCTGGCCCCTGTTCTCACCCCTGCATCCCCCTCACACATACCCAGCCCTCTTCCTTGACTCTGGCATCCCCCACAAAATATCCAGCTGCCCCATGCCCTGACTCTTGCACCTCCATATCCCACCCACATCCTGAGCACCAAACAGGAGTTCCTGAACACCCCCACCTCCCCCACACACATTCCCACCTGCACCCCTCGCATCAAATGGGAGCTGCCCAGGTAAGTGCTCCACAACCAAACCTTCTGCCCCAACTGTGAGCCCCCTCCCTCATTCTAACTCCTGACTAGACCCTACACTCCAGTCCTTAGCCTGCTCCTTCACCCCCAGCCCTGCGCTCAGTGCACTCCCACCCTCAGATCAGTGCAGAGAGAGGGGAAGATAATGGGTCAGAACCAGGGAGAAGGTAGGTACTTACTCTGTGTAGGCAGGGCTGGGATCCCAGACCAACAGCAGGCTGAACAGGGCTGGCAGCCGGGATCCCAGCTGGCAAGAGTCAGCAGATGGAACCCTAGACTGGCAGCAGGCTGAGCCGCTCAGCCCACTGCCGGTCTGGGGTACTAGCTGCTGGCCCCGCTCAGCCCACTGCCAGTCTGGGGTTCTGGCTGCTGGCCTCTTGCCAGCCAGGGTCCCGGCCACAGGCCCTGCTCAGCTTGCTGCTGGCCTAGGTGAACGGAACTCCAGGCCAGCAGTGGGGTGAGCGGGCTGGCAGCATAAGATCAGCATTTTAATTTAATTTTAAATTAAGCTTCTTAAACATTCTGAAAACCTTGTTTTCTTTACATGTGACAATAGTTTAATTATATAATATATAGACTTATAGAAAGAGACCTTCTAAAAAACGTTAAAATGTATTGCCAGCACGCAAAAACTTAAATTAAAGTGAATAAGTGAAGACTCGGCACACCACTTCTGAAAGGTTGCCAACCCCTGGTCTAGGTTGAGTTTGGTGAGGTGATAGTGTTTACCTCTAAACTGCATGAATTTTATATGAAAATTGGTTTGACAAACCTGGAAACAGATACTACCATTTGAGTCTCTGTTAATAAGAGACTCACAATATAGTGTACAAAAAGAATATATGGAAACAACCCATTTATGTCATTTGGTTATAGAATTATATTTATAAATGTACTACTATTGCCCTGCATCTATCTTTCCCCTAAAGGAAACTTGTTTTGAGAATGGATGATAGTTATATCTCAGTCATTTACCAGTCATACTTTAGTCATTTACTACTTTAACAGGCATCAACAGTTTGTTTGGGGTTTTTTGGTCTCTCAGTATTTTAAATCAAATTTCTCCCCTTTTACTCCTTCTCTTTCCTCTTCCCCTCTCAAAAAAACCCCCAACATACACATAAACCCAAGACATTTTTCAGTCATCCCATTTTATAAGTCAATGGAAAGAAAGAATAAGATTAGAACCAAGAACTATTTTTTGAACAGTAGTACAAGGAAGAGAATTAACTCTAACTTCACCTATTTCTTTCTTTATACTATTTCTCAAAGGCAATACAGCATGTTCTAGTTCTGTCTCTTGTGACCAATACAAGCTATATGGCTAAGATTGAGTTCAATAATGTGTCACAGCAAGCAGAATTTATTCTTTGGCCCTCTACTTCCTCACTGTGACTCATCTTTTTGTTTTGTTTTTATTCAGAGATTCTACTTGTGAAAGGATGAAGAGTGATATCCCCTGGATCCATTTCTAGAATAACTGGATTCCCATCTGCAGGCAGACTTGGTTGTATCACTCTCGTTCAAAGACAATGAACCTTGCCAAACTGAAAGAGAAAAAACTATGAGAATTATTTATATTATTATTTATATTACAGCAGAAGATGTACAGACATGAGAATACCTAATCACTGCAGGATTAGGTTCTGTTCTGCAGGAGATGTTCTGCTCCCAGCTTGCATTCCTGTGGCAGGGAGTCAGAATTTTGTTTATAAACAGAGTAATTAACAGATGATTAAGATAAGAAAGGGCTATTAGGATGTTTCCTAAGGGCAAAGGGTCTTTTTCAAGCTTGATGAACTGCAAAAAAGTAAGTAGCGTAAATGATAGAAAATAATTGTAGATTTTTCTACAATTGTTTCCACTGTTGTATTCAAGTGGTGGTAATAAAGTTACTAATATCTTTCTTTGAGAAAAGAACTGATTTTTTTAGACCAGTGGTTCTCAAAATGGGGTCCACAAACCCTCAGAGTCAGCAAGGTAACTCCAGGGGATCCACGAGTCAAGTCTGGGCGGCTGGTCCCGCTGATCATCTCCTCTCCTGTCCTCCCAGCAGTTCCCAGTAAGTTCAGCAGCATACAGGAGGTACTAAGAGGGAAGGGAAGGAGCAGGGATGGGGCACGCTTGAGGGAGGGGGCAAAAAGAGGTAAGGTGGAATGGGAGCCTGCAGAGATGGGGCCTTGGAGGAACGCGTGGACTGGACGTGGAACATGGGGCTGAGCAGGGGTAGAGCACTTCCAGAGAAAATTAGAAAGCTGGCTTGGCAGGGTGCGGGGGCAGGGTCTGAGAAAAATGTTAAATCAGGATGGGGGGGTCCTTGGGTTGCTAAAGTTTGAGAATTGCTGTGTTGGACAAAGGAAATGAAGTAGATCTAATCTACCTGGATATCAGTAAGGCATTTGATACAGTTCCACTTAAACAACGAGGAATCCAGTGGCACCTTAAAGACTAACATTTATTTGGGCATAAGCTCTCATGGATAAAAAACTCCACTAAACTTTGTTAAAACATTATGGATTTGCACTTCTCCAAGGACCTAGAGAACCACAGGCCTCTGAATTTAGACACCATTTTTATTTCCTTTTTCTGCAGAGTGATCCCTTGTAGTAAAGATTTACTCAGTCTGCTTCAAGCCAGTCCACTGCCGCCTTATGCCCTCTGAGCAGTCATCTACCAGCTCCCAGCCCAGCTAGGTCACTTATGTTGGACGTAACCATCGGGTTAAGGCACAAAATCTAATCCTTCCGTATTTGTACCACAGTCCAAAGTAAAACATTACAATCAATTTCCTACTACAAACTCTTGCTGGGCACAGCACTTCCTTCCAAGGATCCATCCTGTTCCAACAATCCTCAGTCTTGCTTTTGGCTTCAACTTCTCACTCTCCAAGGAACAAGATGGTAGCATAGGGGAACAAACACCCACTATTTATTGTGGATCTCCTGCCTGAAACCCCTAAACAATTGGGCTATCTTTTCCTGTAACACAAACTGTGCTGTTTTCTTCCTCAAAGAGCCTCTCCTGCAGCACTCAGCCTGGCTTTCTCACCAGTCTTTCTTGGCTGTCATCCTTCAACTCTTAGGTAGAATGCGCCCTAACCAGTCTACTCTCCCTCAATCAGCATCAGCTGCCCTTATATTTCTAAGCCAGTCTGGTTCTTACTTACCTTCTCCTGTCACATGACCCTTCCACACTCATTTCCTCCTCCTAGGGAGATGATTAAACAGGGCATAGGTTAAGCAGTCACAACTACCTTAAAGGACCACTTCACCCCATGATAGGAATGGCCTGGAGCAAGAATTTTTGTTTCACCAACCCATGGGGAACACTTGAAAAAAATTAAATGCAGTCTGACACTTCATCAAATTTTTAGCTTTTCCACTCCATGACCTAGAACCATTGCCCTTGCAGATCGGCCATAAAGATGGTTTCTGATAGGGAAGCTGTAGCAGTATGTTTCCAGTAGAGCTGAACTTCCTAAGGCTTGGAGTGTGTAGGGAACCACAAACTCAGATCTTCCCCATGGACAGACCTGAGCTCCTGAAAGTAACAATAGGATCTAGGTACAAAACACCAATTTTATTTTACTTTACAGCAATCCCCTCCCCACAGCTTCCAAAAACGATTTGGGGAATGTCAACAAGCCAGTTTTCCTTCTATGCGGAGGGATGATCAGGCCCATTATTGTTTAGCATACATATGAATAATACCAATAGAACAAAAATATTCAGTGTTGAATGATTTCCCTCACCCATCTCCATGGGAAAGTGGTCTAGCATACAAAGGACTAATGTGAAACATGAGAATCATGGTCTATCTGCCTCTGGTACTGACAGTCCTTTGACAGAATAATAATTTAGAATAAAAATGACTCACTGTAACAGAAATTACAGAAGACAGACAAGAAAAAAAATGAATTGTTCCAAAGGAGCTAATAATAATGGGACGAGAGCTTTCAAACACCTTATTTCCTTATGAGGAAAAGATATGATTGAATTTAGCTGAATATTTTCTTTGAAGACATTTTTTGAAAAAAAGCAAATCAGTCTAAAATAATTTTCTATATAGACACACAGAAAAAGATCTTAACATTTGATTGGCCAGACATATGCAAAGCCCGAGAAAAGAGATCCCTGACTGACAGAGCTATGAAAGGAAATAGGCATAAAGGTAAGAAAGCCGTAACACCAACTTAAACAAGGACAGAACAAATAATTGTGTGTGCTGATGCTTTGTACTGATACAGGGCCAGGTTCTGGCATCCTTATTCACATTGAATACTACTTTACTCATAGAACTAGATAGCAGGAGCTAGAGATGTAGGCACCCTACATGTGCAAGGTAAAAACTAGGGGTCCTCATCTTACTAAAGATCAATGGGAGTTTTACTGTTGACTTCAACCCTATGTACATCTTTTGCACACATCTTCCATCTATGGAAGTTACTTAGCCCCAGCTCAAAGGTATTCAGGGAACAAGCAGAATGTTGGGTGGAAGAAAGCCTGGAATTCTGCATCATTTGCCATATGCAGAGTTTTGTACCAGTCTTGTTCCATATGTGATTCTTCCTCAGAAGGAAATGTTTCCAAAACAATGTACTATGTCATTGTGCAATTAAAATTTTTAATTCAGCAATTCTTTGCGCCATACTCATGCTATCTGATTTGTAGCTGTAGCTTTTATGCACCTATCTGTCATTAACACATGCCTGTCTTTGTATATATGCCCATTATGCCAAATTCTGATATCAGTTACTTTGGTGCAAGTCCAAAGTCTAGCTTCATTTAAGTTAAACTTAATTTACACTAATGTAACAGCAGAATTTTGTCTACTGTGTATGTATACTAGCATAGAGACACACACACAAAAACCCTTCAACACTTCCAAGATACACAAAATGAAACCAGGTAAATACAGTTTATAAATACCTTGGCATGCTGTGGTGAGTTATGGACCATATTTCAGACTTGAAAACATTTCTGTAATGGTTTAATTTTCCACTAAAGAGTTCATGAAACTACAGCACAGATGATGGTTAAGAAACTATGGCGACTGCTATACATTGTCTGGGAGAAAGATGTCATAACTAGTGCCTGCAAACCTCCAGTTCTTAATTAAGGATTCAGTAAATATTATTCATAGCCTTCTGGGCCATTCAAAGCCACTGAGTATCATAGACCCTGCCTCCAAAGTAAGGCTTCTTACTCAAAAATGCTACCTGCCAGAGAATTACATTTGTAGCACCAAAGAGTTAGCAAAATACCAGGTTCATTTGCATTCATTGTACACTCTATCCATTTATGGGCATGTTGTAAATTATAGTGAATCGTTAGTGTTATGGGATCCCTGGGGTGCAGCCTGGGACTATCGAACTGCTGTGCCCCATGAATTCTCTCCAGCCTGGGCTGTCTCTCACAATGCTTTGTTAGCGACCAGCAGCAA
This sequence comes from Dermatemys mawii, assembly GCA_007922305.1. Classification (NCBI taxonomy): domain Eukaryota; kingdom Metazoa; phylum Chordata; order Testudines; family Dermatemydidae; genus Dermatemys; species Dermatemys mawii. The sequence goes on from ML677335.1 coordinate 26,902,502, forward strand.
ACCCCTACCGGAGCTGTGATCACTCAGCCTAACAGCATGTGGAGCCTCCGCACCCAGCTAGATTGCATGAATGCTCCTAGAGCCACTCATGAATCACAAAGAGAAAGGTACCAGAGCCAAATCCCCCTACATCCCAGCATTGTACCTCAGGAATGTAGCATCTTGCACTACTCTTGCACTTAATACAAGTACTGTAGTGCAATTTCTTTATCGTGAAAGTTGAACTTACAAATGTAGAATTATGCACAAAAAATAACTGCATTCAAAAATAAAAGAATGTAAAACTTTAAAGCCTACAAGTCCATTCAGTCCTACTTCTTGTTCAGCCAATCACTCAAACGAGTTGGTTTACATGTGCAGGAGACAATGCTGCCCACTTCTTCTTTACAGTATCACCTGAAGGTGCGAACAGGTGTTCGCATGGCACCATTGTAGCTGGTGTTGCAAGATATTTACATGCAGATGCACTAAAGATTTGTATGTCCCTTCATTCTTCAACCACCATTCCAAAGGACATGTATACATGGTGATGATGGGTTCTGCTCAATAGCAATTCAAAGCAGTGCAGACCAACTCATGTTCATTTTCATCATCTTAATCCGATGCCACCAGCAGAAGGTTGATTTTCTTTTTTAGTGGCTCGGGTTCTGTAGTTTCTGCATCAGATTGTTTCTCTTTTAAGATTTCTGAAAGCATACTCCACATTTCATCCCTCTCAGATTTTGGAAGGCACTTCGGATTCTTAAACCTTGGGTCAAGTGCTGTAGCTATCTTTAGAAATCTTACATTAGTGCCTTCTTTGTGTGTTGTGAAATCTGCAGTGAAAGTGTTCTTAAAATGAACAAAATCCTGCGTCATTATCGAAGACTGCTATAACATGAAATATATAGCAGAATGCAGGTAAAACATATAGCAGGAAACCTACAATTCTCCCCCAAGGAGTTCAGGCACAAATTTAACACATTTTTTTAAACAAGCATCAGCAGCATGGAACCATGTCCTGAGGAATGGTGGCCAAAGCAGGAAAGGGTATATGAATGTTTAGCATATCCAGCATGCAAATACCTTGCAATGGCAGCTATAAAAGTGTCATGAGCATGCCTAGTCTCACTTTCACATGACATTGTAAATAACAAGCAGGCAGCATGATCTCCCGTAAACATAAACAAACTTTTATGTCTTAGCAATTGGCTGAACAAGAAGTAGGACTGAGTGGATTTGCAAGATTTAAAGTTTTACATTGTTTTGTTTTTGAGTTATATAACAAAAAAAAATCTACATTTGTAAGTTATACTTTCATGATAGAGATTGTACTACAGTACTTGTCTGAGGTGAACTGAAAAATACTATTTCTTTTATTTATCATTTTATAGTGAAAATATTTGTAATAAAATTAATATAAAATGTGCACAGTACACTTTATATTCTGTGTTGTAAAAGAGATCAATATTTAAGAAATTTAAATTGGTATTCTATTGTTTAATAGTGCAATTAAAACTGATTAATTTTTTAATCACAATTAATTTTCGAGTTAATCGCATCAGTTAACTGTGGTTAATTGACAGTCCTAGTAATTACAGCATGTATTTTTCTATAGGGGTTCTTTATTCTAATTTTGACAAATTTAATAAAGTATAAGCAGAGGCAATTAAGCCTTAATACCACATGACTCAAAGGGTGAAGTTGAGGATAGAAATTATTTAACAGAAAAAAAGCTTGAGTGTGATATTAATGAGAATGAACGTATGAGGAGAAAAACTCAGGTTGCACAATTATTTTCAGTAATCATTATCATTGCTGGGTTTTTCTACCTAATTTATTCCAACTGCTTTGACTTAATCAAAAGGCAGGAACAGAACAAGCAATATTTATTTCTGGTTCAGTCCTTTCTCCTAGAAAAAGTCTAGCACACATCGTGTTGGAATGCATTATTCTGTTGTGCAGCATTACATCCTACTGCAAGTCAAAATGATATGACATAACAACCCTTATTAACTTAATGTGAGGTGGCCTACCATAAATATGACATGTTAGATTAAACAACTAATACCAGAAATCACCTTCTTGTAAAGAACAGCAGCTGCAAAAGTTTCACTTTTTAAAAACATTACTTTGAAAATGATGTGTGTGCTTAACTGAGACCAGTGTTAAGCACACAAATTAAATGACAACATCAAAAATTGTTACAGCCTAGCTGGATTGGCAGGTGCAAATCTCCAGGCTAATATATTGTGACCAGCCTATAATATACAGAGTAATTTGCAGAGATGGGGGAATGGAATTTGGTGAACTTTTCCCACCAGGAATTGCTGTGGAAATGGATAATATGTGCTGCAATCTTGTGCATGACTGATAACCCATACCTCCTCTTTCCTTGTCTGAGAGTAGCTCTATGAGCCAAGAATAAATCAACTCAACCTAGCATTGAGCCTAAATTAATATGGCAGAAGCATCGCTACAAACACTGATAGGCATACAGTTATTTGTAAGTAGAGCTAATTGAGAAGTGGTAAACATGTTTAGTGAAAAATTAAACAGAAATTTGTTCCAATTTTTTCCAAGTTTTAATAGTTTGACAAAGAAACTGAGCCTTTTCGCTCCCTTCCATTTTCCCCGTGGCAGAATGCAAAAAGAGAGCCAATTTTAATTGATTTTAAACATTGATTTTGGGGGGATCTTTATAGAAAAATAATATATTTAAAAACAAACAAGCATACAATAACCTGCAAACATTTGTTTTAAAGAAAAGAATATTTTTGTCAGAAGTTTTAAAAGAAATTTCAAGCAGTTGTATTTGTACGTATTTTACCATAACATTTTTTTAAATGTTCACTTGTTGTGTCTACTTCTTTTTTTTCCTCTGTTCCCTTTCTTCACTCCACTTTCTCTTACATACTAGAGTTCATTCTGATCACTGAGCATAAGAGTGTACATACTTTTGGCAGCTTCCTCACTACACAGTGACATTCCCACATCTATCCTTCCATTTCAGAGTAATGAAAGTCAGTCCCTTAAGTCGGAGCCTATCAGAATTCCTCATTCATCAAAAATCAGAGGGGTAGCCGTGTTAGTCTGGAATTGCAGAAGTGACAAAGAGTCCTGTGGCACCTTAAAGACTAACTAAAATTTTTTTAGAGCATAAGCTTTCATGGGCTAATGCCCACTTCGTCGGATGCAT